>PXOB01000090.1:0-248915 GCA_003012115.1 Trichothecium sympodiale | reverse complement strand
TTCTACTTATTAAGTAAGTTAGGGAATTATTCTCTTTTTTTTTTTTTTCCTTTTTATTAATTATATTTTACGATATAGGTTATCTTTCTATTCCCTCTTACCCTACTGCTAATAAGTTTTCTCGTATTGCTATACTTAAGCGCTAGGTAGCTGCGCTTAAATATATATAAAGCGCTCTTAATCCCTTTAATTATTCCTAGGGTTTTAGCGCTAACCTTTCTCTAATACCGACGTTTTCTTATAATCCTTTCTTATCGTATACTTCCTAGGGTTTTACTTTTAGTATTAGGTAGTTCGCTTTTACTATTCCCTTTCTTATCCTTACGGTTTCGTCGGGTTCTAGTCCTATTCTTACGGTACTTTCGGTTCCCGCTCTTACGTATACTCCTATCCCTATATATACTCTTATAGATACTCCTACTCCTATAGAGTCGCCTACGAGTACTATTACTATTATTCTCCCTATAGACTCTATTCCCTATAGTATTTTTAAGTCTATATTTCTTTCAATAGCGTTTCGTAATAAGCTCGCTGCTCTCTCCTAGCCTTTATCTAAGCAGCTTATCTAAAATACTTAATATTATATACTATATCTCTAGTTAATAACTTATACTTTTACGGAAAACTATTATACTTAGTCCTATTTAAAGGAAATTCCCTGGGTAATATATATCGGCTCTACGGCTAAAGCTTACTATTTTTACTAATTAAAAGGTAAGGCTTATATTCCTCCCGTCCTTATAATAGCGGGGAACCGTAAGGATTTTAATACCTTTATTACTTAAATTATAGCTATTTCTTATTCCTAGCGTATAGGCGCTAGCTTTATTCCTATCCTAAAAGTATAGGATAGTATTAAAATATTATTATTCTTCCCTTCTAACGTCTATTAACTTTTTATAATTATAGCTATATTTCTCTACGACGAATTCTAAAAAGTAGAGACTTCCTATAGGAAATCCTAGTATATTAATAATATATATCGTAAGTATATTACGTCTAGCTCTTTAGAACGCTATATTACTATAGTTACTTAACGTATTGCCGAGCATTTTACTAGTATTATTACTCTCCCCTTTAATACTATATATATTCCTTTATATTCCTTCCCTTTCTCCTTATTAACTCTTACTTCCTAAGATATTGCTTAATATAAAAAGCACGCTACTTAATTAATACTCTACTTATAGCTATCTAATAGTTAATATACTAATTAGAACGCTATTATAGGCTTTTTTATTCGTCGCGTTATTAATATCCTGCTTAATTATAGCGCTATCGAGGGGCTCCCTAAGAATAAAGAGAATAAATACTTTAATTAAATAGGCTAGGTAATTAATAATCTTATCCCTATTGCTTTTATATAGTTATAATAAGTTATCGTTAGGGTTTCTTAAGGTAGTTTTTTTTACTTTTAGTTTTTAATTTTAAGTAATTTACCTTTAAGACTTAATAATCTCTTTTCTTATATTTTTCGTAGTCTCTTTCTTTTTTATATTAATTCCTTATAGTCTTCTTAGCTATACTTTTTCTTTTAGGCTTTTTTAAATTCTTAAATAAATTATTATATATTACCTATATCTTTTTTTAGTATTTATTAATTATATTCTAATAGCTAGCTTGCTTACTTTATAAGGTAATATTTTTTCCTATAGAGGATTTTCTCGGCTTTAACTACTTTAACTTCCTATTCCTCCTCTTCTTCTTCTAGGTCGGGTATAGGAAGCAATTCGCCTAGGTAGTCTTTTCTATTCTAAAGTTTTAATAGGCTAATATAGAATATATTATAAATATATAAGTATTTCTCTAGGAATATAAGGCGGTATGCCTAAGAGCTGATTTTCTAGAGGACTTTAAACGGTCTTATATATCTTAGAGCTAATTTTTTCTTTTCTTCTTTTAATCTTAGGTTTTTTATCGAGAGGCTTACGAGATCTCCTCGTTTAAGTTTAAATACTTAGTATTTCTAATTATAGTATTTTACCTATCTTTATATTATAATTTCCTAGTAGTTTTCTAAGCGTTTCCTTACTTCGAATAGTTTTTATATTCTTACTTACGCTTCTAGTACCCCCCTCTTATTACTATTATCCTCGATATATAGTTAGAAGTCCGGTTTATACCCTTTTAATACTTTATTTAAGCTTATCTTAGTTATTATATTCTTTATATTATTATATACGAATTATACTATATATAATAATTTCGGCTATAATACCTAGTTCTTATTTATAAAGTATTTTAGGTATTATTCTAGCGTTTAGTTAATCCATTCTATCTATCTATCCGTTTAAAGGTAAAATACCGTTAAAAGTCGTTATTTAATCTTTAATATATAGTATACTTCCGATTAGAACTTGCTTATAAATACTAGGCCTCGATCTAAGATAATTCCCCTTAAGGTCTTATAGATAAGTTCTATCTTATTATAGAATAATATAATAAGATCTTTTACTTTATCTTATATATTTACTACGAAAAATAAAGAATATTTTATATACCTATTTACGATAATTAATATACTATTTATTTCTTTTTTTCTTAAGTATACTTCTAATAATCCTATAATAAAGTCTATAGTTAATTCCTCTATAAGTCCGTTAGGTCTTCTTAAAGATTCTAACTTTCTATAAGGCTTATATTTTCTTATTATAATTTTTTAATATACCTAATAATCCCTTATATATTACTCGATATCTTTCTTTATTTACTTTTACTAGAACTTCCTTTTAAAGAGGTTTAATATTCTTTTTACTTTAAAGTAGCTAGCTAATAGGTCGTTATAGTAAATATATAGGAGTTCCGTATAGATTAATATCTTTTTTAAGATTACTACTTTCCCTTAGAATTTAATAAGACCTTTAATACTTTTAGTCCTATCTCTATTATTATTATTCTTTATCGCCTTAATATATTTTTATAATTTATAGTCTACTAATTATATTTCTTTAATAAGCTATAGAAATAATCTATTCGGTAAATTTATATAGGCTAATTCTTCTAACGTAACCTATCTTATTTCTTAAATCGAGATTCGTTATTCGCGACTAACGATATTTCTTACTTAATCTAAGTCTCTCTAAAGATTCGGTTATTCTACAATCCTATTCCCCCCTCGAACCGGAAGCGTCTTGCTTTTTAAAGATATCTCGTCTTATTCGAGCTAAAAATTAACTCGGGCTTATTATACCTATAAGGACGTCTCGTCGCGTTAATCTATACTTTAGTATATTCTTATTTTACTATATAATTCTAAGAGTACTAGCTTATCTATTGTAGGTTTTTCCCTAACGTAGTCTAGCCTTCTCGAAGGTCTATCTACTAGGTTACTTTTCCTAAGCCTATGCTTTACTATAAAATTATAAGGGGTAAGGTATATATATTACCTCGCTTACTTCCTATTTAACTTTTATTAGCTTATAAAACTCTATAAGTTTCTATAATTTATTAAGACTTCTACTAGCTTCTCGGTATTTTTAATATAATACTTTTAGTATTTAAATAATTCTATAATAGCTATTATTTCTTAATCTAGCGTTCTATAGTTTAATTTAGCTCTTTTAAATCCCTTTAATTAGAAAGCTACTAGATATTATTTCCCTTCTTTATCTAGTTAAGATAAGATACTTACTATAGCGCGGTTAGATATATCTATCTCTATCCGAATTAAAGCTTAAGGATTATAGTATATTAATAAGGGGGCTTTTTAGAAGGCTTTTATTAATATATAGAATACTACTCGTTCTTTTTAATTTAGAACTATACTACCCGGTTTCTTCCTATTTACGGTTCCTTTTATAAGCTCGTATAAGGGTCGAGTTATCTTAAAGTAATTAGTAATAAACTAATAGTAAAAGTTATAGAATCTTAAAAATACCTAGATCTCGTAGTAAGTAGTTAGTTCTTTCTATTTAGAGATCGTCTTTACCTTTACGGGGTCTATTCCGATATTTCTTATTGAGATAATAAACTTAAGGAACACGATTTAATCCTTATAGAAATTATATTTTAAAAGCTTAGCGTATAGCTAGGCTATCTTTAGGTATTCGAAAACTTATTAAATATATTTTATATACGATTCCCTAGTCTTAAAGAAGATTAAGATATCGTCGAGGTATATAATATAAATTATATCTATAAGGTTGCCTAACGCTTAGTTAATATAATTTTAAAAGGTTATAAGCGTATTAATAAGTCTAAAGGGTATAACTATATACTCGAAATAGCTATATTATATACGAAAAGTAGTTTTCTACTTATCTCTTTCTTTAATATAGATCCTATAGTAAGTATCCTTTATATTTACTTTTATAAAGTATTTAATACTTACTACTTAATCTATAATTTCTAAGATAAGAAGTAAGGGGTAACGATTTTTAATTATTACTTTATTTAATCTTTTATAATTAACGTATAGTTAGAGACCTCTATCTTTCTTAAGTACGAATAGGATAGGAGCTATAGCTAAGCTCTTAGATTCTCTAATCCAGCCTAACTTTAAGTTATTATTAATATACTCTCTTTAGGTATATAATTCGGTAGGTAATAGTAGATAGATAGGTCCGTAAAGTAAGCTCTTGCTTTTTTTAATATTGATTATATAATCTATAGCCTTATAATATAGGATTATCGTAGTATTATCTATATTAAATATATCTTTAAATCTATTAAATTTATTAAAGATTTTTTCTAACGTGCCTTTATCTTCTTCCTTATCGGGAAGTAATATAGGTTCTTAAGGTATAACTATAATATAGATATACGCTTAATTTTAGTATTTTTTAAATATATCTTATAATTTATATAACTAAATTATATTTTAATTAATTCCGAATTATTATTCCCTTTTAGCTATATTAAGGTAGATTCGATAATCTTTTATTATAATTACTAATAAAAAGATAGGGCTAGTCGTTTTAAAATTATTGTAGTATATACTAATATATAGCCGTATAAACTCTTTAATTATACCCTTTAAATTAGTAATTTCGAGTAAGACTTCCTAAACTCCTTAAGTCTATAGGTTTCTTTAATTAATACTTACGAGAATAAATACCGAGATATTACTTTTCTTTAACTTATTTTTTTTTATAAACTTAATACTAATAAAGTCGACCTCTATATTACTATTTAAGTTAATAGTAACCTCTTAGAGCCTCTCTCTCCCTTAGACCCTAGCTTTAGTATAGATCCTAGGGGATACTTTAAATATAGAGGTTAGAGAGGGGTCCTCTACTCTAACCTTTTTTCTTTTCCCTTAGTCTTTACGGAAATTTATTATATTTTTAATACTTATAGGTATTTATTCCTTAAGTAAGAATTACTTTAATAATAATAATATTTAATAAGTTTGCCGTCCTTTCCTAAGGGGTTCTTAAAAGTATAGTTCCTCTCTCCCTATTATTTACTTTAATTTTAATATAGTACTAGCGCTAGTCGGAAATTACCTAACCTTTATTTCTTAATAGTAAGTAGTCTAGCGTTTCGGTAGGTATTCGCCTTTTTCTTTTTACTAGCCCCTATAGATTCCTAAAACCTCTTAGCTATTTATATTATCTTTATTCTTATCTCTAGTAATAAAGGTATATATAAGAGTATATATTATTAAAGGTCGTCTTATAGTTTAACGTAAAATCGAGAAGCGCGTTTATTCTTAAGGAATAAGTAGAAATATTTCTTTAAGGAATCGAGGTAGTTATAGAATTCCCTTAGAGATTAACCTTCGCGTTAGTATATATTATCTAATTACTTAATAATTATATAATAACGATTATCTATATCTTTTAGAAAAATTAAAGTCTATTCTTTAAAAAAGCTCTAGTTATTTTTTTTTTCTTATCGCTCTATATCTAAGGGGAGATCCTCGAGGTATTAGTCTTATCTCGTATAGTACTCGTGCTTTATATAATCTAAAGCTAGGAGAATCTTTTTTAAATCCTTTTTAAACCGCTTATAACTTTTTTTAAATATATATTATAAATCGCTTAATTATTCTTTATATTTTTAATAATTAGTTAATAGTATAAATTCTAGTATATTCTTAATTTTAACTTTACTATTATTACTACTATTTAAGGAGTCTCGAGGTTATCGTTTATATATCGGTAGTATAGTTTTAAGCCTAAGAAGCTACGTTATTAGTTCTTAATATAATTTAGCTTCTTATCGTTAGAGTTATTAAAGCTCTTATAGTTTTACTATAATAGCTCTTTACTTTTCTATTTCCTTCTCGAATCGTACGATATTAATTACCTTATCTATTTATCTTCCGTTTATTAAAGGGGTTTCCTTTCTAACGGTTAGGGTCCCTATTATAATATTTTCTTAAGGTCTTTCTTTAACTCGCTCTAAGGGTTCTCCTTCGACTCGTTAGGGTTCTGCTTCGGTCTAACTTAAAGGTCGCGTCTTAGCGTCTTCCGAAAGTCCTACCGTCGCGTCGACGTTTCGTCTCGTTTTCGCTATCTTATCCTAGGTAGCTCGTTTAGTAAAAGTTTTAGAATTATAATACGTAAAAGGTACGATAAGCTAGGTAGGTATAAAAAGGTAGGTCTCTCTTCGTATAGTAACTAAAGCTTAAGTTCTCTCTTAAATATAACTACTCGTAGAGAACTCTTAAGGTACTCCTAGTAGATCTATTACGTAATCCTAGGTAATACGATAACCCGGGGTGTGTTATAATTAAAAATAAAACCTTAAGAAATATATAATAAGAAAGGATTATAAGAAAATATTAAAATTAGAAAAATATTAATATAAAAACTTTAAAGATTATTAAAAAAAATTAGAAATACTTTATATATATTTAAATATAAGAATATAAAAAGATTTATTAATAATAAAGTAAAAGAAAATAAAAAAATAATTTATATTATAAAATATAATTAATAAAAGAAAATAATTCTTTAATTTATTTAATAAATAAAAAGAAAATATAGAAAAAATAAGAAAAATAATTAGGATAATATAAACTTATATATTAAGAATAATTCTTTTTTATTTAAATTTTAATTAAATAAAAAAATAAAATAAGTTTAAATAAGAATATTAATATTTTATAAAAACTATTCTTTATAAAAAGTAAAAAAAAGAATAAGATCTTTTCTTTAATAAAAAGTAAGAAATAAATTAATTAAATTATTAAAAGCTTTTTACTTAAAGCTTTTATATTTTAATAATAATAAAAGAAATATAAATATAAAAAGATTAGCCTTTATATATTTTTTCTTTTTCTTAAAGATATTATTATAGCTATAATTAATTATTAATAATTAAAAAAAAACTATTATAAAAATTTAAAGAATTAAATAAATTAATAATATAAATAATAATAATTTTTAAAAAAAAAAGTAAATTTAAAAAGTATTTAAGGTATTTAATATTTACTTTAATAATTAATATAATAATATTATAAGCTATTAAATAATAATATAAAAATATATTATAAAAGGGAAAAGAATAATTATAATATACCTTAAGTTATTATATTACTTAAAGTTATATAATAAACTTATTAAAAATACTTTAAGAGTTTTCTATAAGTAATTATATTTAAAAAAGAACTTAAGCTTTAATTACTATATAAATAGAAACTTACTTTCTTATACTTACTTAGCTTCTTATACCTTTTATATATTATACTATATTTAGCTTTATACTTAACTTATTAAATATAAATAATATAATAAGTATTTTATTTATTATCCTTACTTTTATTATATTATATTTAATACTTTAATATAAAGTTAAGTTAATTTTTATAGTCTTTTTTATATTAAGTAACTTAGCTTTACTTTAGAATTACTTAATCTAGTTAATTTTTAATAAGCTTTTACTTAAAATACTTTAAAATCTTATATATTTTTTAATTTTATTATTTATTATTCTAAAAGTATAAAGGGTACTTACTCGTTTTAAAGTATAAAGTAATAAAGTCTTAAAGCTATAATATAAGGGTTAAAGTATTTTAGTATTTTTATTACTTTTTTAATAGCTAATATATATTAAAATAACTTATATTATTATATACTATATTATAATAAATAAAAAGAAGCTAAAGCTTACTATAAGTATATTATTTTAATAATTAATTTAAAAAATAGCTTTTATATTATAGCTTATTATTTTAATTTTTATTTTATTATTTATTTTAAATATATACTTATACTAAGGTTTAAAATAATTAATAATTAATATAAATATAAATAATAAATATAAAGTAATATATATATATATATATAGTTTATTTTAAATTAATAAATTCCTTTTAATATAATTAATAATAAATATCTTATAAGCTAATTTTATTTAATTTTAAAATAATATTATAATAATAATTAACTTTATTTTAATTATTAAAAGTATTATACTAGCTAGAGTTAATAATTTCTTGATTAATATTAATAATTAATTTACTTTCGTTATTATTATTAAGATTATTAATAGAATATAGTAATATAAATACTTTAATACTTACTATATATAAAAATATTATATTAGCTTTATTAATACTTTAAGTAATAATAAGTCTTATAGGTTCTATTATTTAAAAATAATATACTTAGATTTTATTATTATTAATACTTTTAATAAGTAATATTAAATATTTAATAATACTTATAATAACTTTATTTTAAATAACTTTAATTATATAAATTTCTTTTAATTAATTAATTAATTATAATATTAGCCTTTATACTTTTATATATATTATTATTAATTATATATTTAAATATTATTTTAAAGTAAAAATTAAAACTAAAAGTTATAAAGATATTACTAAAGCTATTTTACTTAAAATAAATAATACCTAGCTTTTAATTAATTTTATTATTTAATTTATAAATAAATTAATAGCTAAAAGGGATTAATTTACTATAGAAATAAATTACTTATTATTTAACTTACTTTTATAATATAATACTTATATCCTTTAAAATATAAACTATTAGCTTTTTAATTAATAACTTTAATTAAATATTATTAAAGAAATTAAACTTTATTTAACTTAAAGCCTTTACTTTAAATATTTATCTTATAATAAGGATTAAGACTTATTTACTTATTTTACTTTTTTAATAATTATTAATTTTAATAAAAAACTATAATATATATTCCTTTATATTAAAGATTATATATTTAATTACTTCTTTAATTATAAGCTAATATTTAATATTAATAATTATAAGTATTTTTACTATATTAAATTAATACTTTATTACTTATATAAATAAATTAAAGAGCTTAAGATTATTAAAAATAAAATATTTAATATATTTAATAATACTTATACTTTTTATTTAAAAATTTATTAAAATATTTATTTTAATAATTATTATATTAACTTATTTTTTATAAAAGCTAAAGACTTTAAGGAAAATATACTTTAAAAAGAATTAATAATAAATAAAGTATAATAAGAGCTTACTTAAGAATTATTAAAATTATAAAATTAAAATAAAAAATATTAAGCTTTTAAATTATTAAAATATTAATCTTATTTATAATTAATAATAATATATTAAATTATACCTTAAGCTCTTTAAAGATTAATATAATTATTAGAAAAAATATAAGGCTAAATTTATTATACTATTAAATAACTTTATAATAAAATATAAATTAATTAACCTTAATATTAAATAATATTTAATATATAATTTTTTTATATATTACTTTAAAATTATAATAAATTATAATATTTTATAACTTCTACCTTTTTATATTAATATAAATAGCTTAAGTAGAATAAGTAAATCTTTTTTAATAAAAATAATATCCTTTAAGCTAGAAACTTTTATATTTAATAAAAATATTATTATTAAAGCTATTCTTATTAAAATAACTATTAATATAATTAATAAAAGTATATTATATTTTTTACTATACTTTCTTATTTCTAAGTCTTTATTAAACTTATTATTATTCTTACCTTTAGACTTTTTATAAGGTTTTAAAATATTTTAATATATATATTATTTAATTATAAATAAAAAGTCTATAATAAGCTTTTATACTATAGGATATATTAATTATTATTTTTATAAGATTTTCTTAAATTATTAAAATAAATTATTTAATATAATAAATATTCTTTTTCTTAAAGACTTTTCTTAATTTTTACTTATTATAGAAAAACCTTTTTATTTTACTATAGAATTCTATTATAATTTTAATTTTATTAATTATAATATATATTATATTATTAATATTATTATTAAATTAATATAAATTATATATTAATAAAGAAATAAATAAATTTTTTTAATTAACTTTTAAAGGATTATATTTTAATAATCCCTTTAATATTTATTAAGAACTACTTTATATTTATATATAAGCTAACTTTACTTTTATTATAGTAAGAGAGTTTAATAATATTTTATATATTTTTTTAATTAATAAATAAGTATATAAATATAACCTTAAGTATTTAAAATAATTAAAAATACTATATATATATATTATAGCTATTTAATAAATAAGTATATAAATATAGCCTTAAGTATTTAGAATAATTAAAAATACTATATATATATATTATAGCTATTTATATTAAGCTAAAGGTAAAAGAAATTAATTTTATAAATATAAAAAACCTTTAATAATTATTATACTTTTATATTAATAAAAATATTATATTTATTAAGAATATATAGATTATTATTAGCTTTATTAATAATATACTTAATTTTAATATTAATATAGTTTAAGATAATAATATTAATAATATATAAATAATATTAATAATATATAAATAATATTAATAATATATAAATAATATTAATAATATATAAATAATATTAATAATATATAAATAATATTAATAATATATAAATAATATTATTAATTATTATTATAGTATAATTTAATTATTATATTAGCTTTCTTTACTTTCTTAATAAACTTTTAAATATATATTAAGTTATTCTTATCTTTAAGTTTATATATAATTTTATAAAAAGAAATATATTTTATATTTATATTTAATTCTTTCTTATTATTATTTATAGTATTACTATATATAAATTATGAAGGTATATACTTAAGAAAGTAATTATTAATATTTCTTAATATAATTTCTTATTTAATTTAATTTATATTATAATTTCTTATATTAAAACCTTTTAAGGTATTATGTTTAATATATTATTTAATTTATTAAATATTTAATTTTTAATTAACTTTATTAATAATTAATAAATAATTAATTATATTTACTATACTAGCTAAAAGCTAATATCTTTTTTAAAGTTAAATAAATAAAATAAATATATATTTATAAAAGAAATAATAATAATAATAAATAAATAATATAGAAATTAAAATAAAATTCCTTTAATAAATAATAATAATAATATAGTAAATAAGTAAATAATTATTATATAAATATACTTTATTAATTATAAAGCTTTTTAAATCTTTATTTTTTTATAATACTTTTTATTATACTTTTTATTATTTTTTCTATTATATACTTTTTTAATATATATACTTTTTTAATATATATACTTTTATAATATATAGCTTTTATTATATACTTTTAATTTTTATTATATACTTTTAATTCTTATTATATACTTTTAATAATTATTACTTTATAGCTTATTTTACTATTAATTATATTTATATTTTAATTCTATATATTTAAATATAATACTTTATAATATTAATTAAATAACTTTAAATAGGAAATATAGTTTAATAATTATAAAAATAATAGCTTATATTTTTAAATATCTTTTATATAGTAATTTCTTTTTTTATTATAAGTTTTAAATTTAAAATAATTTAACTTTCTATTTATAATAATTTTATTAATATTAAAATTAATTAATAAAAAGAATTTATTTTTTTAAAAAAAACCTTTATAATTTTATATTATTTAAATAGCTTAATAAGTATAATTTAAAGTAATTAAATCCTAAAGATCTAGCTTTATTCTTATAATAATAATTTAAAAGAAATTATATTTTTATTATTTTAATTTAAACTTACTTTATTTAATAATATTTATTTTAATATTTTATTATAATTATTTCTTAATATTAAAGATATTTCTTTTATAGTAATCTAATATATTATATATTAAATTATTATAATTTACTTTACTTTTATATTTAAAATAATAATATATAGTATTTTAATATTTTTTCTTAATTAGGAATTAAAATATTAAAAAAATAATTATTTAATTATAGCTTTTAATATTTCTTTTTTCTTTTTATAAGCTAATTCTAAGCTAAAGGTATAATATATAATGTATTTAAGGTATTATATAATAATAGATTTAATTAAAAAAATACTAGATCTTTATAAGTAGCTTTATAAACCTTTTAATTATTATAAAGTATATTAGCAATAGAATTTTATTATACTTATTTAAGGATACATTAGAGCAAGGTATAAAAGTAATGCCTTACTACCTCTAAAGGGATACGCACCCTGATAAAAAAAAGATTGGAGGAGGGGGGAATATTTAATATTAGTATGTACTGTACGGAGTACGGGGAATAGATATGCCGCAGGGTAAGCCTTGCTTTTAGGTACCTAGTAGTTGGCTCCGGTAGGCATGGTGGGGCGGGTCATGTCTGCGCGCTACCTTAAAAAAGAAGTCATATTCAGTTTTGCTGCAATAAGAGTGCGGTCTTGACGAGGGGGCAAACCAAAAATGGGAAATACACGTAGTAATGCCCGATATCAGTTGACCGCAGCACATGCTTTCAAGGATCTGCCATGATTTGCACTGTATACCTGCCCGCAGCGCACATGCGTATGACAAGATGACCCAGATGGATGCCGCAGGAATTGAGTAGAAAGACACCTGCCCTTGAGATGGGACGATTGCCTAGGTAAGGTCCCTCCGATATTCCCAATAAAGGATGAACTATGATGGCATTTCCAAGGGCTGCGTTGCGGTCAAAAGGGGAGCAGGTGGGAGCAGGTGAGAGCATTGACGTCGACAGCTCCCAATGACGTAACTTGTCGTCGGTGGGAGCGTCGCAAAAACTGCCATTTTTTCTGCGATCGGTGAAGGAAAATTTCGATCTCCTCAAAATGCTCTTTTTTTTCTCGGCCATTTCGGGCATGGGCCCCAATCACCTAATGTAGAGCGCCGATCAGATCTAGGGTCTCCCCACCAAATTCGACTGCAGTTCGTACGAGTGTACATCTGCGGGTAACGGTCGAAAAGCTTCCCCAAAGCCTGGGGAAAGCTCGACGTCCTCGCAGGGAGTCCATGCACACTTACGCAATGCCTACTTGATGGGACAGAGCTGACAGACAGGCTGGTTGCACAATGGCCAAGTTGAGACTGAATCTGATGTTGTCACTCCGCGGTGCCTTGAAGGGAACGATGAGTGCTCGGCCTTGCTCATGGAGCGGCGAATAGCTTTTGCATGACTTGATTGTAGCATTTCGGGAAGCAGGATTGGTCGACTCGAGACTCTAGCCGCAATTTAGGGTACCGAGGCCATTGCTAACGCTGTTGCGACGGGGTCTCCATGGGGATAGTAACGAGGCTCCCCCCCACCGGTTGTATCCCTAGACCTAAATGGATCGATTGATTGACGCGGTAGAAGTTCGTAGAATCACGTTGCCTAACAGCAAAGCAAAACCAGCTAGCTGTACGGCGATTCAAAGCTCTATGGCACGGGAACATCCATGACACTTAATCGAACGAGCTCCATACCTTGGATGGAAGCCAGCGTCTAATACTGAACACTGTCGTCACAGTGCAGCCCTCTCTTTGGCACAAAAAGACTGCAAAGCTTTGTTTCCGATACCGAGAACCCAGCCTAATTGTCATGAGACCACTGTCTACATGGAAATTTCACTAACCCCCCCTCTCTCCAATCCCCTGGTGGATGCCGAGTGGCGAAATGACGGTCGACAAGTCGTCAGCCCGGCCGCCCTGTCCGTCGGCCAATCTAGCCCCAGATTTGATAGATATCGCATGTACGGAGTGCCGGACACCACCCAAGCCTAGTTCCACCTACCACAACAACTACTACTACAACTGCTATGTACTATTACTGTACTACTAATTGTAATGGAGTTTACTCCGTACAGGCATGTTTTACAATGGGCGGGCATCACATACATACCTACATGTACTCCGTATTACATCCATACTTACTCCAAACGGGGGTTGCAGGGCGTGGCGCACACACCCCTCTTCCACCTCACCGTTGTCATCTCCACAGGCTGGGTCTGTGGATGGGCGGCGTGAGGCGGCAGTCTTCTTGTCCTTGGGACGCCACTTGCATACCAACCCACATGATCAACCTCGAAACTGCGACAAAGTTCACAGTGTGTCAACAGACTGAAGCCCGTAATAGCACCCTGCTTCTATGTAGTTACAGTACACACTTACACGGGGTTTACGGAGGGAGCTGCAAGGTTCCAGGGACGAGCTAAGAAACAGCCACATAGTTTGCGCCGCGCTTTGCCCGCTCACTGGATACCGAAGGGTTTCGCTCCTGCATATCACTCCCCAATCTGCGGGCACTACAATCATAGAACCGGCGGATATGTATTAGGAGTACCACCCAAACGCCACCGTCGCTGTCGTGGACTATGTACTAGGTAGATGATGGGGTCCATCCATGAAGCCAGCAAGCCAAGCAGATGGCCCGTAGCTCCATACACATCACTGCTAGTATCAGGTATCTTCCGACGAGAGACCAAACTCCAACTGTACGAACCCGCTCAAAGGTCTAAGACACACCAACTCCTTTCTTTATCCTTGACTTACACGCCCCAGCCTACATCCACACGAACGCCACAATCTTCACTTGCAAGTGCCGTCTCGACCCTTTCCTAGGTACCTTGGTGCACAATAAAACTTCTTTGATACGCGCGAGAGTTGTATGTTCTTCGAAAAAACGAGAGGAAGAAAATAAAAAGTCTCAAGAGCGCAGCATATTAGCAAATTGCTTCAACGCGGGTTGGCTTGTTCAAGGCAGTCATCCCTTTACGCTCGCTTGTGTGCAATCAAAGCAAGAAACGGGCAAGAAACGGACATTGTCTTTCAAGCTTTGCCTGACCAAATTGGCCACTCGCTCTCACTCCTGCTCGGCAATCGCGAGGCAGGAACTACCAAGAGGCACCTATCCCTACCTCTTGCAGATTTCCTGCCTTTATTAGTGGGTGCCGCCAAACTACAACCTAAGAGGGAGCAACCAAGGTACCCTCTTTCCTGGTACGAGGGCCCTGTATTGCTTGGCCTAGGTGGTGATAGCATTTTGCCTCCTGCCCTGAACTGCTTCCTTCTTTTGTTGTGGATACGCGATTTCGGATTCCCCCATCTTTCACTTTGGCAGATCTTGGGGTCCACCCATTACTGTAACAAAGTATTCATCTACTCCGTACTAGGGCTATCTTGTCTGTCTGGAGGGCGTGTATCTTCACTTGTGGCTACCTAGCCCCGGCACCAGGTACCTAACTATAGCTTTACCTTATAGCTACCGAGTACCGCACGCCCTGATTCCCTCGTCGGTCCCGCTCACAAACCTCCTCTCCACGACCGTTGAGCTACGTGGCTCACCGCTCTGACCAGTCTGCGACGTCGTCGACTTCTTCCGATGACGATCTAACACATTTTTTTTGTTTCCAAGAATATCTTGGTTGTCTTGGTTGACCCATCGTCAGTTCAGCGTCGCCGAGAACTATAGCGCTAGGGGTGCCCCAGGCTCTCTCTCTCTCTCTCTCTCTCGTTTCTCTTCTCTACTACTGGAACCCCAATGTTCTGCGGTAATATGCGGAGAGAAGTAAACTTGGATTACGGTAAAACTTGGACAAAGACCAATATTTGAGGCTGAACTTGCGCCTTGCCACCCACCCCTGTCACTCACACGAATCTACTGCGGCATTGGTTCTAGAGACGACTCTATTGTCTTTCGACCGCAGCCCAGGTAACAGGTATTCGCTTTGATCAGCAAATCTGCGAGACAACGGCCCTTGCCGGTTCAAGCATCCACACCCCAGGCAACTACTACCAACACAGCCAGGGCTCCAAGACCCATCTCACACAAGCCGAGCTTTCTAAGGGACCACAGCACCCATCCCACTTCAGCCACCAAGCTCCTACCAGGTGTGTCACTAGTACTCCGTACCTAGGATCGATATATACAAAGTAGACGTCCCTCAGTGGCGTGCCTTTCTGTGGCGGTTTGCACCTACTTACATACCTCTTCCACCAGAGGTCTACTTACTCGGAGCCCGGTTTCCCTCAAAGGTTACCAGACCTTGCCTGGGATTCCCAAAGGTTAGGGATCTCCTCCAACATCTATTCCTCAATCTTAGGCAAAGACCTTAGTACTGACGGCTGTATTAGACAACTCACTTTACAGCTTGGAAGGGCCCGGCCCATCTAAGCCCTAACAATGGGGGATATTCACTCGTCTGCGGCACCTGATCTGGGACAAATCGATTCGTCTCTCCCCAAAGCGAGCGACCTCCCTGTTCCTCACGCGGAAACGAGCAAGCCTGAGAATTTTGGGGGCAATAACACCTCGTCTGAACAGACTTTGCCATCTCAGAGCTCTCAGTCTTCGCAACCAGCCATGCCCTCTCATCAGCCAAACATTAACTCAGGATCATTCACCATGATGCAAATGGCCATCAACCTGCCACCGATGCAACGTCGAAACGACCAATATGCTCGAGGGGGTCAGCCGCGGTTCAACCCTGCCGCGTCGTCATCGATGGTTCAGAATCTACCTCCAATGTCACACTATGCGCCGCCGCAGTCCATGCCCATCGGACACCATAGTTACTACATGCAGCAACCTTCGCAGATGGGGCAGTACTATAGTGGCACACAATTACCTCAAGCTCACATGGCATCACCCATAAACTCGAGATCCAATGTGCCTTATTACTCTGGGCAAATGATGATGAACCACCAACAAGGAACATTCTACTATCCTTCTACGAACCCCTACCCGAGCCACAATCAGGCAATCCCTACCAAGATTGTTCCAGGGCACTATCAGCCTGGTAATTCGAGCTCGACCGACCCGCGTATGGTAAGCCCACCTCTTGAGGCTCTTGGTCATCCTGGACACGGTAAGGATTCTCTTCAACAGGGTTGGAGCCACAATTAGGATTTTAGCTCACACTATCCAGCCACGGATGGACGACAGAATGCTGTGAGAGGGCCTCCACGGAAACCTCGACAGAGTGGTGAGACGCAAAGCCTCGATGACCCAATCTGCTTGCAGCTAATCTTCTCCAGGACACGCAGTATGGATTGGAAACTTGCCCCCACATACTGACTTGATGAGCTTGGTGCATCATGTTTGCATAGAAACATCGGGCTTGGAATCTTTGTTCCTAATTTCTAAGAGCAATTGTGCATTTGCTAACTTCAAGGACGAGCAAACTTGCAGTGCGGCACAGCAAAAGCTACACGATTCCAAATTTCAATCTGTTCGCCTCGTCAGCCGTTTGCGAAAGAGTACTGTCGACGGCTCTTCAGGAGGTCCTATTCCTACCCCCCCAGCGGCCACTATATCTTCTAATGGGACAACGGGAAGCTCTACAAGTGTTTCGGCGGATGCGACTGCAAGTCCGGCCACAAAGCAGCCCACTCAACCCAAAACAAGTACGGCAGCGGGCGGTGAATCAGGACGACCAGATAAGTTCTTTATCTTGAAGAGCCTGACAGTGGAGGATCTGGAACAGAGTATACGGACGGGGGAATGGGCGACTCAGTCACACAACGAGGACATCCTTAATAATGCCTTCAAGGTTTGTCCGATTATGGTTTCCGCTTTGTTTCAGTGTATTGATATTCTGCAGACCTCAGATAATGTTTACCTCGTCTTCTCGGCCAACAAGTCTGGGGAATACTTTGGGTATGCCCGCATGGTTTCTCTGATCAATGAGGACCCTGCTGCTGCTATTAAATTTGCACCAAGAGTTCAAGAAACGAACGATCCGGATTTACCGAAAGCGATCCCGATCGAGGCGACAGAACATGCACCGAAAGGACGAATCATCGATGATTCGGCGAGAGGGACAATTTTTTGGGAACTAGAACGAGAAGATGTTGAGGATGCATCCGATTACGAGAGTGTAGCGGGCGGCGAGGCGGAAACTGGTGACGAGGAAGGGTCCCAGACCTGGGGGAAACCTTTCAAACTCGAATGGCTCTCAACCGGCCGTTTACCCTTTTACCGCACAAGGGGGCTACGCAACCCGTGGAATTCTAATCGGGAGGTCAAGATTGCCAGAGATGGAACGGAATTGGAACCGTCAGTTGGTCGTAAGTTGATCGGGCTGTTCAACAAGATACAGAACCCGCACCGCTATGTCAACGCAATGCGACCTCCGCTTGGGATGGTGGCGCCTGGCTATCGCCATGTCCGACCCTACGCATCCTGAAGAATCAGCAGCACGGCACGTCGAGACCAACTGCCGTTCACAACTATACGATGGAAGGCCACGACTTATCCAAATATGTTACGATGAGAGCACACGAATCACGTATGATGGCTAAGATCTATGCTGGACATAGTTCATCGACTTTCTTCAGTGGCCACGAAGTTACCGGCTCCGACTGTCGATATATACGAATACGTGAGAAGGAAGAAAACAAAAGAAAATGTATTATTTGTCACATTACTGTGTGCTATATTCCCATTGTGATGGTGAACCCCCCCGGGGGCGGGACACGTGAGACACAAGCTGCTGGTGCTGAGGAATACTGCTATGGTGATGCTATGTTCGCCTCGCTACCTACTAAACATTCGTGCGACGGGCTTGAAAGGGCGCCCTGGATTGCTTACAACGGGTTGAGGGGATTTTGGTGAGGGCGTCGACGGGGATCGAGATGGAGGAGTGTACCGAGTTGACAGATCACGCTGGTGATTAGAGGTGTGCATGATTGTTGATGTACACAAGCCCTGAATGACGTGGGTGCCATGAGGTACTATCAGATGCTCCATCGCAGCAGCTGGGGCCCCGATCTCACCTTTCAGCACCTTTGAAATGAAATCGTCTGATTATCTGTTGGCGACATGGGCGATTGTCGTCATTGTCACTCGAGGAATTGCATCCACTGCAAGAGTTATTTGAGCTAAAATTTTAACCGGGAACGTGAGAAGCCACATGCTTAAGCTGGAACCTCTACGTCATACCCGCCTGTCGGCTAGGTAGCAAAGGGGTGGGGGAAAGCAGGGGTAGCTTTGCTGACTTGAAGCCCATCCTCCACCCCCTCACGCAGCGCAATAATGCGCTGTAACTCAATGAGTAGTCAAATGCAAGTAACAGCAGAGAGCTTATTAATGCGAGGATTTATGGCTTGGTACTTGTAGGTGCGAAATTGATGGTGAGTTTGGTGGCTTGGGTTTTCCGTTTAGCGCTCAACTATGCTCTCGCAAAGACGAGGAAATGAAACTATCGATGAAGGGGGGTATGGGCCCCTATTAATACTATGTACTTGTAGTAGTTCCCCATGGCGACGATCTCTCCACTGGTTCTGTACTCCGTATTGTTCGCCGTATAAACAAAGACGATGGTTTGTGATAGCTTTCTAGAATGCCACTAGTCGAGCATAGCCGTTGTAAAGAGGACAAGTGTAACGATTGACGCATGGCCGCCTAGACTGAGACTAATCACCTAGAAATAACAGCTTTCATGCTAGAAAGATGCATTAGAAGTTGATTTTCGATGTTATATGAGTCCCTTTATGCAACGTGGAAAATGTATGCTGAGTTGGGCTGGTTAAGGGAAGTCGAGGAATCGCCGCAGTGAGGTCTCGGCTTGGCTGATAAAAATAAATGTACATAGCTTAGGCACGAGAGCCCGGTAATGGCCTAGACATTTTGTCCATGCGCTACCACAATCGCATGCGAGGAATTGCTGATGCAAACAATGTTGGAAAATAACAATAATGATGATAATGATGATTTTCCACCAATTATGACTGCTAGAATAATATTTTTCTTTGTAACACAATCGAGTTCAAATTTTTGTGGCGCAATGTGGTTGGTGTTCGGCGTACGCGGAAGGTGCTGGAAGCTTCTGGCAACAACCATTGCTTTCCAGCCTCATCTAGGCCATTTGCGATGCTTGGCCAAGTGACAACATGTCAGCGCAAGGCATACGAAACGCGTGAATGTTTACGTCAATGGTTTCTATGGACAGCAGGAAGCTTCTACAATGATCTGATGTTTGTGTCATGCCGTGACTACCTGAAGTTTCGAGATGTGAATCGATTAAGTCACCCTGGCTATAAAGGCAGGAGCTGGTTCATCTAAACTCGAGTTCTGCTTCTCATCAGTACAACAAAGCACAACACAACAATCACACACACACACACACAACAATCTCTCACATACAACAATCTCTCACATACAACAATCTCCCACACAACAACCCATCTCACCCACAAGCAATAACATCTTCTTTCTCGAGGACTCAAAACACTTCACAACAACTTTTGCAAACCAACATTCTCAAGAACTAGTACTAGTTCGCAACATCAAGCCCTCTACTACAATCAACAGTTCGATTAGCAACAACAACAACAACAACAACCAAGCTAGAACAATGGCCTTCATCCACCACCCCATCTTCTCCAACAACGGCGCTTCCACCGACCCTTCTTTCACCCCTCTCTTCCGCCTCCTCGATGACTTCGACAACTACTCCCGCCAGGGCGGCCCTCACCACCGCCGCACCGCCATTCCCACCTTCACTCCCAAGTTCGACGTCCGCGAGACCAACGATACTTACGAGCTCCACGGCGAGCTCCCTGGCGTCAACAAGGAGAACGTGAGCATCGAATTCCCTGAGCCCCAGACCATGATCATCCGAGGCAAGGTTGAGCGATCCTACACCTCTGGTACCCCCCCTGCCGGACTCGAGGGCACTGCTATGAGTGGTGCCATCACTGAGGGTGAGGAACACCCCAAGTCTCCCAAGACTACCCCACACAAGGCTACTGTCGAGGACGAGAAGGAAGGCGGAGCCGGCGAGACTGGCTGGGAGGATGTCTCTGACAAGGGTGCCAACAAGTCCAGCGAAGTCGCTCAGCGCGAAGGGGAGCAGTCCGTCCAGAAGAAGCCAGCCGACAACGCCAAGTACTGGCTCACTGAGCGTAGCGTCGGCGAGTTTTCCCGCACCTTCAACTTCCCCTCTCGCGTGGAGAATGACAATGTCAGGGCCAGCTTCAAGGACGGCATCCTGAGCATTGTTGTTCCCAAGGCCAAGAAGCACGAGGTTCGCCGTGTCGCTATCAACTAAATCGTCGGCTTTACGCTCACCACTGGTCTGAGGAAGATTGGATGAGACACGAGTTTGATGAAAGTATCTTTGCATTGCTATGGTGTTTTTTCTTTGCTACTTGTTAGTGTTGTTTGAGTTTGAATCGAATAATGCATACGAGGAATCGATTCATCTTGGTGCCTGTACACTAGTTTTACTTCAATCAAAGCAATTTGACAAAAATACTATACTACCTCGATATGTGAACGTAGTACTCACGCGTGGGTTGTAAACTTTGCAGTAAATCATGTCTTAGCAAATCCTGTTGAAAACAAGTTACGCTTATACAAGCAAGCCTCGGCTTCCAAGGTTCGCGGAGTTCCGTGTTGCCTAATGGAGTCACGTGTGTTGGCGTAGTTTGGTGGCGGATGTGTCAATTTAACGACGCGTTGTTGTCGCGCTTGCCGTCAGCACAACTTTCTCGTCATCCAAATTAGCAAATTTTTCTAACCTCAATTACCTTTCGCTGCCTGAACGACTGGCTGTACCCTTCCTTATTTTTCGATCAAGCACGTTCTTTCAGAATGAGTGACGAATACGACGAAAGCCAGGTAGGGGATGAGACCGGTGGACCTGGCCCTGGTGCGCCCACGCCTTTGACCGCCCTAGAGGTAGGTGATTGCAGTACTGAGTTCGCTTCTCAATTATCTGACGCTATCTATGTAGGGCATTGCTGGCCTGACAAAGCGTGATATCCAGCTGGTGGTCGATGGCGGCTTCAACACTGTCGAGTCCGTCGCTTATACCCCGCGTCGAGTGCTCGAACAGATCAAGGGCATCTCCGAGCAAAAAGCAGCAAAGATTCTTGGTGAAGGTAAGCTATTTGATAGAAACTCAAAACCAGTAACTAACTTAAGATAGCCTCAAAACTTGTGCCAATGGGCTTTACAACGGCAACGGAAATGCACCAAAGACGAAGTGAACTCATCTCCATCACCACTGGATCCAAAAATCTGGACACTCTATTAGCTGGTGGTATCGAGACAGGCTCCGTGACCGAGCTCTTTGGCGAATTCAGGACGGGAAAGAGTCAGATCTGCCATACTCTGGCCGTGACGTGCCAGCTCCCCTTCGATATGGGTGGTGGCGAGGGCAAATGTCTCTACATTGATACTGAGGGAACTTTCCGCCCTGTGAGATTGCTTGCCGTGGCCAATCGTTTTGGCCTCTCCGGCGAGGAGGTCTTGGACAATGTTGCCTATGCTCGTGCTTACAATTCTGATCACCAGCTTCAGTTGCTGAATCAGGCTGCTGCCATGATGTGCGAGACCCGTTTCTCGCTCATCATTGTAGACAGTGCGACATCTTTGTACAGAACTGATTTCTGTGGACGTGGCGAGCTGTCAAACCGTCAGACTCATCTTGCCAAGTTCATGAGAACTCTCCAGCGACTTGCTGATGAGTTTGGCATTGCCGTGGTCATCACCAATCAGGTCGTTGCGCAGGTTGATGGCGGCCCAAGTGCCATGTTCAATCCCGACCCGAAGAAGCCCATCGGAGGCAACATTATTGCACATGCCAGTACTACGAGAATCAGCTTGAAGAAAGGACGTGCAGAGACGCGAGTTGCCAAGATCTACGATAGCCCGTGTTTGCCCGAGAGCGATACACTATTTGCCATCAGCGAGGAAGGCATTTGTGATCCTGCGCCTAAGGATATGGAAAAGGATTAAAATGTTTTCATTTTTCAATATCTTCGCGAGCTCGGAGCTCATCTGATTGGGGCTTTATGCTAACTGCATTGCTTTGGCGTTCATTGCGGGCTTGTTGGAGAGGGGAGTTATCAATTTTGCTTTCATGTATTAGACGTAAGCTCTTATGATCAACGAACGCATTATTAATTAAATATACTTGAAATTTTGTGAACGAGAAAATGCTTGTTATTTATTGAACGTATTGTCAAGCTCAAGCAGCTGCTTGCCATATGCGGTTAGTGCGAGCAAACCCCCATACTGAGGTTCAGTTTGGCGTTGTAGGTGGACCTGCACCTGAATTTCTGCCCAGCATCTCAACGCGACGGCATCAAAAAGAGGCAAAGACTACACGACTTACGACACGCCAACTCCCCAAAATCAACGCTTGCAGCTATCAATCATCTGCGCGGAGGCGACATGGATCAGGCTGAGACGCAGTATCTTTTCAAAGAGACCCGCTTGAGCCTCGAGCCTCCGTCGTCGTCTTCAGTTGTCACTGTGCGAGTTCCCTCCCCGAATGGCTCCCGTAGCAACGGTCGCAAGCAAAATGGCGACGCATCCATAGAAGACGAGACAACATTCAGACACAAGAACCTGGCGACGGCCGCATCGATATATCATCGCAAACACCACGACTCGCCGCGCAGCTTCCTATGGCGAATCCTCGAGGACGGCACCCTGCTGAGCATCCGATCGGTGGATGTATGCAACAAAGACGCCAATGATGACGCGCCAAAGATTCTTCATTTTCGATTCACAACACCGATACAGCCGGGGTGCGTGGCGCTGGCAGATGCAGCGGAGCATGATTCCTTGAGCCTCTTTGTCCTTGACCAGTCGTACCAACTATTCACCTTTACACTACGGCCGGATCTGTTTAGGAAAAGGACAGCGGTCGATGCAAGTTTGCCTGATATCGGAAAGTCGTTCGCTCCAACGGGATTGGGATTCAAGCATCCGCATCGTATGGTCGCCGTTTCCACCAAGACGTTGTTGCTGACCGTCAACGATGGTGGCATCATCCGACTAGACAAGAATAGATCCGATCAACGTTTGTGTGCCCCTCCAAGTTCTACGGGTTTGTGCTAATCGCTTACTTAGCTTCAGCGCCACTATGGAAGGAAACGTTCTTCAATGTGCAGGGGTGGGCTCAGAATCTACGAAGCATGCTGCCGTTCCAAGGCAAACATACCATCCGGCATAAGAAGGTCAACATGGAATACAGCGTGGCGACGTCTATTGAGGTGACGAACTTCGGCCTAGAGGACTACCTATTCGCCGTTACTGTTTGCGTGGATCATCGCATGCGGATATGGAATCTCCAGGATGGTCAAATTGTCTATACATGCGATATTCTCAACGCTGAGAGGACGGCGCAAGAAGTCGGCAAATGGAGTATTGATCCAGCTCAATCGAACTTGGTCAGGATTGTTGGACGCACCAGAGCCTCTCGGATCTGTGTCACCTACTCTCCCATAGGAGCTGGGGAATTCAAGTTCTGGAAACTCACCGCCAAGGACAGCCATACCATTGTAGTCGAGGACATGTTCGCGAACCTCTCATTAGTGCCGCCGACTCCCTCATCTGATGTTTGGACATTGGCTGACTTTGCTGTGGCAAACCCTGCCGAGAGCGAGATGACTCTGTGGACTCTGTGGAAGAATAACATTACGTACAGAGTACAGAAGCTCGATCTGGACAAGCAGAACATGGGAGGGACATGGGACAGTAATTGGGATGGTGTATATGCTGAGGCCAATGTCTTCGATGTGCAGAGTTCGGGCGTTTGCGACTCGACGGATGTCACGGAGAAATGGCTTGAGATCATATTGCAACCAGGGAGATTCACAAAGGCCACCCTCAATACGGCCCTGTCAATCTACGAGCAAGGTCTTGGTGTCGCCAGGGACAGTGTCAGGACAAAAGGCCTGGCAGAGTCGATATGCACAGTTCTGGGCTCTGCCGCGACTTTGAACAGGGGGTCTTCTGGAGCTATGGACTATGAAGCATTCCGCTCATCAAGCGAGTCTCAGTGGCGACGGTTCTATCGGCTTTTGGTTGAGTTTGATAGGTTGAGGGGTGAAGCGCTGGGTCTCGCGCTGGACCCGGAGGCTGACATGATCTGGGTTGTTTGCACAGACCTCGTCTCAGCAGTCAGAGAGTGCAGCTCCCTCGAGCGTCTGTATCACAATATTTCGTCACCTGACGAAGACCAGCTGCAGCAGGCCGCTCTTATTAATGCGGCTTTAAACTTTGTCGAAGGCTTCTCTGATAGCTTCATCCAAGTTTGCAATGCCGTCCTGAGATCCGAACTATTTGAAGTCTCAACCAAGACAGACCTTGAGCGAATCCAGTATTTCTCTGACAAGTCTGGGTTTTGGCGTGGTGTCACGGACGAAGATTGCTCACAAATCATCGATGCTCTGGGTCAAAACTTTGCAATGGTAACAGACAGTCTATACCGCCAGGTCCTGGACTTGATAGCGGCACCTGAAGAGGTCAAACGCCGCAAACTGAAGTACCCTCTTAGTGATTTCGGCAATAAACTTGTCATGAAGACGGTTCAGGACAGCCTCGAATTGTATTGGAAGGTGTGCTTCAGTCAGCTGATCCTCATGATTCACATGGAGTTTGAGTTTGATGACGAGAAAGATGCTCTTCACAACCGAGTTGATATCTTCTCCGCCTACAGACAGCTGATTGGTGCTCTACGGAGACTTGAGCTACTCAGATGGCTGGCTAGGACTGAAGTCGAAGTACCAATTGGTAAAGGGACCAAGAGCGGCCTTGGCCAAGGCAAGAAGAGCGGTACAGAGACACAAGTTGTCACGGCGCTAGAGGCTAACGTCGGGCACCTCTTGGGGTTCGACGATATCACCCACGAGCCTCTAGCTGCTAGCATCACAGACCTCGTTGCGAACTTGTGCGCACCTGATAGCGATATCGAAATCTCGACAACGTCTATTCAGTGCTCATTAGTCCGTCGCGAGCGGGCGGACTTGGCGCTTGATCTTGCTCCTTTCTGCGACCAAACGCCCTTTTCTACTTATGTTCAGGGCCGCGTGCTGCTTGCTCTCAAAAACTTTGCAGGCGCTGCCATCCTCTTCAGAAAATCAGCCATCGGAATGGGTAAGCATAACTTTCCGGTAGTAAAGTGTGTAGGCATGCTAACCAAAATTTTGCAGGGTCAGAAAAGGGCAAAATGGAACTTCATAGCAGCGGGCTTCTCGACGAAACTGAGCTCCATCTGCTCAATGCAGGCCTCGCAAAGTACTATTCACACATTGTTGCCCTGTACGAGCGATACCGGGCATATTCTTATGTCGTTGAGTTTGCCAGGCTTTCTGTGCCTTTCTTGGGTCCTAGCTCCGACAACAGCCTCACCAAGACAGATATGCTGAGCCGTCTATTTAATGCCGCGGTTGCGACATCTCAGTTCCAGCTTGCGCATACCAGTCTCCTTTCCTTCAAAGACGGAGCTTTACGGCACTCGAGTCTTCGCAAACTTATTGACAAGATGTGCGAGACGTGTCATAACACAGAACTCGTCGCGCTTCCCTTCCCAGGGATGCAGCAGGATGTGGATGACATCTTGGCTGACAAATGTCGCTCTGCATTTGACGTTGTGGACGGTATACCAGTTCACCAGGTCTTGTATTCGTGGAGGATCCGGCACAGCAACTTCCGCGGCGCTGCGTCGGTGCTCCTGGATAGGATCCACAAGCTCCAGCTTGTAGGTGAAGGCGATAATATCTTGGGTGACGATGTGCTGGACACCCCCGTAACCAAGCAGTATTTGCTTCTAATCAACGCGCTCAGCTGCGTTGATACTAAGCAGGCCTGGATCTATGATGAAGGAGTGACGGTCAAGGGCGGGCCAGCCGCCAAGAGGAAGGTTGTCTCCTTGGCGGATATCAGAAAGCAGTACCAGGATGAACTTGATAGGATTGCTGCAATCCAGAACAATCAGTTTGGCTTCGAGGCTGGAGATGCTATGGAGGTCAGTTAGGTTAACGAGGAGCGAGTCCAGGCGGGAGGGTTATGTATCTGTTGTGCGCTGGTTGGTGCATGTGCAAAGTTTCTATCTAGTATTTCCAAACGTTTTAGATACCTCGGAATAGGTACAGGGTCATGAGGATTCATAAAGGATTTTTTGTTTTTTTCCTTCTACAAGTACTATCTAAAGTGTGAACAAACATATAAGGGGGTTATGGAAAGGGAATTCCGACTTTCTCCTCTAACGCCTGTCCCTATGCTAAAAAAGAGAGCGAAAACGTGAAATATACAGCTGCTACCTCGAGACATGTACATGCGCCACAGTGATTTTTCAACACATTCAAGCTGGAGCGGTAATTTGCTGCTGCTTCCTCTCCGAGGGGGGCAGCGACTGTAGCCCTGCACCCTCCACTTGAGGTGCATCAGGAGCCTGGCGGTAGAGGATGATTTCTGACTGTTTGAAGTAGCGGCGAGCGTCTGTTATTGGGTCAGTTTTGAAAACTTGTCATGATACAAAGAAAGAAGGGCGAACAAACCTTCATCAATGAGCACCAAGCTGAGATAGTATCGCGTGGAGAACTTCTTGTTCACGTCACGGAACGTAGGTGTTAAATCGAAGCCACCGAGGAACAGGCGGATGGGGATCGTCTCCCCTCTCGAAGGCGATCCGTCCATGATCTCGAATCTTACGAGGGTCTCGCTCTCGTTGTACTGGTTGGGGGCGGCGCCCGTCGTCTCCCGGCGGATGATGGACAACTCCATGTGCTTGATCTTAAGGCGGACGAGGAGGAAGTATATGCGACCGACGATGACGTCCTTGAGGTGGTATCTGCTCTTGGAGTACTCGAACTCGATGTGCAGGCAGTCCTCGATGCCGACGTCCATCTTGATGCTACTGTTGAGCTCGGGCGGGTTGTAGCTGTAGACCCATATGTCTTTCTCACGGATGACGTCGGCCATGCGCCGGGAGACGGTGACGCGGACAAAGTAGCGCAGCTTGACGTTGATGCCGTTGTACGACTCGTACTGCTTCTCGACGTTTTTGAAGTTGAAGTCGAAGGTCTGCGGATGCTGGAGCTCACCCGGGGCGGCGAGCTCTTGGTTCAGGGAAAGAAACTCGTAGTGATTTCCGCGATCAAAAAACATTTCTAAAAAAGCGAGCGCATCATATTAGATCGGGGTGCTATCCAAGGCAATTTCCGGGGGGAGGAGGAGGGTGTTCCTCACCTATCGTGCCGATGAACTGCACTTTGATGCCAGTATGCTCCAGGCGCTTGCCATCCTTTGGTCGCACAGTGATGGCGCCCTTGACCGACTCGCCGTCCATATAAAGAGGCGCCTTTTCGCGACGGTTCTTGTCGAGCTTGACGTCGACCATGGCGCGGTCATCGGTGTCCGCGAGGACAATGTCGATGTCTACCGGCGTTGAGAAGAAGTACGACATGGTTGTGGACGGTGGTCAATCTCGGGGCCTCGAATTCACAAAGTCGGAACGATTACAAAGATATGGGAGTCCCTGCGGATAAAAATTGGCTGCTGGCAGCCTAGTTGTCGCGACGTGCTTGGACTTGTGGTATCTTGAGGTTCAACAGGCGGCGTTTGAGGCTGACGTAGGTAATGCCGTCGGGCAGGGGTGAGCTACCCGCTCAGAGTGCGAATGACAGCCACAGGTACCTTAGCGGGATGCTACGAGCAGATCAGGGAGGTATCAGCAAAGGGTGCGAGCAGCTCTCTGGGGAAAAGCTTCTGCTGCGTAACGAATAACGCCCGTCATTAACAGAATCATACGAGTTACTAATGACAATTCATGACATGGCATCTGCGACCCAGAGGAAGCAGTGCCAAAGTGATCATCCTCCGAAAACGACGTGAAGCTGCCACTAACGCGAAGCTGCCACTAACGCCGACACCACACAGTCGCCGCCAAGCCGAAAGGCGGAGGGGGAGCTAATAGATCACGTGCTCAATCACGCTCGCTTCCGCGCTCCTTTGTCCAAAGGAAGAGGGACCCGCCGGCTCATCCTCGGCGAGCACACCAACTTTCCCTCACGTGTGGCCCAGCCCTAGAACTTTTCCGCCCACACGAAATATCGCCAAACCACACTTCGTGATCGCCGCCGACTCGGACGCCAGCCCACGATATTGATACCCTCATCCCACGACACAGCACCCCCTCAACACCGGCAGGATGAAGTACATTCATTCCCAGGAGACCCTTGACATCCCCGACGGTGGTATGTAGAACTACTCTCCCCGCAGCCATCTCCGTGCCCCGTCCGAATCGAAGAAAGAAAAATCATTGCAGTCCACTTGGGTCATGGAAGAGCTAGGATATTTGGTTAGGATTTAAGAATTGGGGAAGGAGAAGACAACTTTCCGCATCCGCACTTTGATTCGATTGGCACAGGATTTGGGGATGGCGCATTGATTGAGAATTTGAATCGGTTTCGCTGACTTTTTCACTTATAGTCAAGGTCAGCATCAAGACCCGCAACGTCACCGTCGAGGGACCCCGAGGTACGACAGATGCCCCCACGATAGCACAGCCGAACGTCGCGATGAACATCGACCTCCATTGAGGAGGGAATTGACCCAGGATGCAAATCTCGTTTTTTTGGGGGGCCAGTATTCTAACACAGTTTTCCACAGGCAAGCTCGTCAAGAACCTCGGTCACCTTGCCGTCTCCTTCGCCCAGCCCAAAAAGAACCAGATCTCTATCGAGATCCACCACGGCAACCGCAAGAATGTCGCCACCCTCCGTACTGTCCGCTCCATCATCGAGAACCTCATCATTGGTGTAACAAAGGGCTTCAAGTACAAGATGCGCTACGTCTACGCGCATTTCCCCATCAACGTCAACGTTGACAAGAACGCCGAGACCGGTCTCTTCGAGGTCGAGATCCGCAACTTCATCGGCGAGAAGATTGTGCGCCGCGTCGTCATGCAGGAGGGTGTCGATGTCGAGATCTCCAAGAACCAGAAGGACGAGCTCGTCTTGACCGGCAACAACGTCGAGAACGTGTCGCAAAGCGCGGCCGACATCCAGCAGATCTGCCGTGTGCGCAACAAGGATATCCGAAAGGTATGCAATCTCTCTCTCTCCTCACCTATTTACTAGTTGCGAAGCGAGGAGTTATATGAGAGGGAGGCTAACAGCTTGGACAGTTCTTGGACGGTCTGTACGTTTCCGAGAAGGGCAACGTCGTTGAGGAATAGACACGGTTACATTTACGGGTGTTTGTTTCTTTTGCTTTTTCTGGGTTCTCAGGAGTGGCGAAGGGTCATAAGTGCATGTCAGGTAGCACGGCGCTACATACAAAAATGAATCAAAAATTACGATATGAATGTTAACTTGTTGATCTATGTATAACTCTACGTGAGGATAGGAACAGAAGAAGGAGAAAGAGATTTGACGGAATAGGGAGTCTGGCCTGTGCAGTTGAAGGAGGCTAGGAGATGGACGTTTGTTAGACAACTACTAGGTACGGAGTATATAATATGCTCTAATACTTTGATACTACTTGTACAGCTCAGTTCCTTCGATATTTTGGAACCCGCGTAGAGCATGCCGAAGGCGTTACTTTCTCCAGCTCTTGTTTGAAACAAGTCAAACATTACAAATGCATCTAGCAGGAGAAATTGTCTTGGAAATCTCGATGATATTACATCATGCTTAAGCAGCTATCATATCCTTCATATCTATAGAATCGTGCGGCATCCCAAATCATCAAAAGGTCCCCTACCCTTCTCCAATATCGTCAAAGGTATATGTAGGCTGAGAAGAGATTAAATTTCCTCCCAGTTCATGCCTTATGTCGTTTTCATCAAATGTATCTCGTCCTTTGTCCCCTCCATATGTCGTGGATTTCGTGAACTCCTGCCTCCTACATGATCGCAAGGGCATGGTCCTTCTGCGCAGTAGAAAAAACAAAAAGAAATCAAAATCTCAAAATTAGCCAGCCGGTCATTCACTTCGTTTAATCCGAAGTATAGCTTGTATCCATAAACGCCAATATTCCCATATCTGCGGCTTTGTACCAAGTAACCTCAACGGGATACAAAGTCATGTATCATATGTACCATAAGTGTCATGTGGTATGCATCAAATGTAGCATCATATGCATTCGTGTGTCGTGTGTACGTCTTCGTGAGAAGTCTTCAAATCATCAAAGTCTTTTATCTCCGCGAAGGCCTGCTGTATCCGGAGCGACTACGGGAGCCTCGGCTGTCCCTAGTGCGGTGCGTGCGGGACGTTCGTCTCCCCGAGCTAGAGCTAGCTATGACAAGAGTCAGCATCTAGATGTTTTAAATTTTGAGATCATGAAACTTACCAGGACTTGAGCGGGAAACGTCGGAGTACGAGTAGTACGAGCCGCCGTACCTCGAAGGCGGGCTCTTCCTCACAGGCTTCTTGTCCTTCTTCAGGTTCAGGAGCGCAAGCAACGTACCGGCCAGGCCAGCCGCACCGAGGTACTTCTTCCAGCCAGACGACTTCTTCTCGTCGTGAACGTGGCCGCCGCCGTGCCAGCTCGAGTGGTGAGTCGAGGGAGGTCGGCTTCCAGAGTAGCGCTCTTCGATTACCTCTTCGCGCACCTTCTTGCGGCCGCCGCCAAAGCAGGCATTCCACAAGCCGCGAGCGATGCAGCAGAAGGCAAGGAGCAGGAGGAGGAGAGCACCAGCAATGGAACCAATGACGATGCCAGCGATAGCGCCGCCACTAAGACCGCCTCCAGCGCCTCCAGCACCCGTACCCTCATCACTCGTCTCTGTGGCTTCGACAGCGGTGCCAGTCGTGGAAGTCGCAGTGTCGGTTTCAGTGGTCGTAAAGACGGTGGTGCCGGTGACACGATAAGGGGCAGAGTACTGAGTAGTAAGTTGACCGTCGGTGTTGGTGATGATGACTGTAGTAGGCTCGACGTAGCCAGGCTTCACGGAACACTGGCCGTCGAAAGCGCACGTCTGCCATCCAGCGCAGCAGATCTCACCGCACTGTTCTTGCTGGTCATTCTTGGGAATGCAGTCCACACCTTCAGTAGGCTCAGGCGCAGGCTCCCAATTGGTATAGTAAGTGGTGGTGAAAGTTTGGGTCCACGTGGAAGTCAGGTAAGGGTAACCGCCACCCGCGGGAGCGCAAGTGGCCTGATCGCCATTGACCGTCGTGCAGACCTCGTTTGAGGAACAGCAGAACTGGTTGTCGGAACCGCAGTAGGTATTGCAGTCGCGCGGCATGAGGTACGAGAATCCCAAGTCGTGCAAATCATCTCGCGGATACGGACCGGCTGAAGCTGTGCCAGCCAGAGCAAGAACCACCAATGGCGCCGCCGCCCGAAGCGATGAGACGAAGTCCATTGCGAGAAAAGCGATTTAATTTATTTCTTGACCGATTGTGTGAGATTGTGGCGGCGCAAAGCAACAATGGCCTCTCAGGAATGCGGGACCGCGGGACGGAGCGAAACCTTATCGCCTGAAGTTTCACACACACGCAGAGCTCTCTTCCTCTTCTTTGAAGGAACAAAAAAAGCCCCGAGAGCAAAGGTAATGAATGGGAGCTTTCCCAATCTTTTATGCGCTCTCTTTTATCCCACTTTCGGAGGTTTCCCGGTTCGTCGGCCTGGATGAGTCGACGATCGATGCCCAATGAGCAACGGTTCGCAGATATAGTTGACCGCCTCGAGGGAGGGGTGGGCGTGAGAACTCAAAGAAGTCGGTCGGATCTACGGTCAGTGATGGGGGGGGAGGAACCGTGACACCCGGGACGCACACAGACACAACAAGGTATGCAAAGCCTTGTGAGAGTGAAATGTCTTGAGGAGAGGAATGAAAAGACAAGAGAAAGAAAGAGAAAAAGAAGGTTTCGCAAAAAGCGCAGGCTGCAGGAACGTTCTGACTACTTTAAACCTGATGCGCTGGCTCTCCCAGCCTCCCAACCTCCCAACTTCTCTCGTCTTTCCAGCCTCCGGATTTTCCATGCAACTTTTCTGCAGCGGCGCTACTGGTCCTGCGTCATCCAACGAAAGCGCAAATCGTTCTTAACCTAGCAGTATTACTCCGTACTCGAAACTAAAATTGCAGGGGATCCTTGATAGGTAACATTCGAATATGCACGCTGATACGAGGTTCGCGGTGGACAATCGCATAGGCGCATCATCGATCAAGTACCTGAAGCTAATGTGCAGCTGCAGCAAGCTGGCAGCGACCGGTAAGCAGGCCCTCTCGGAGGGGCTCCCACTGCCAACGCAGCAGCCTGCAGCGCTCTCCAGGTGGGCTAGTGGGGTTGAAACTATCGATAGCTAGCCGCCCTCGTTGCCAACTTTTCTTGCCAAGACTTCACTCTCGCCTCCAGGGATGGCACAGCTACAAGTAAGTATGAACCGTCTTCGCTCAACCCATCGGCTGCAGTCAGTCAGTCAGTTGGTCGAGGTCACTACCTAACTTGGCATTAAGTTGATTAATTCTGGCATTATCCGCAAAGGCATCCCGTATATAGGTTCTTGAGATGTACAATGCTAGACCGCCAACACTTCCTGCAGCTCAGGTAAACCCCTGGGAGCAACAACACACCGCACATGTCTGTGTTCTCATGTACGGAGTACTAATTTGTAGGACAAGTGTCCGGGTGACGGTGACTCGGTGCCCTCGACCGGGAGTCGAGGACCGTCCAAGTACGGAGTACTCCGTACAGAGTACTCCGTAAACACAAGTGCCACATCATGTTTCATAGAAGTTGTGGCTGGTGGGCTCCCTTGTTGCCAATTTCCCCAAGCCACACCTGCATCTCCGACAAGCTGATATCAAGGTTCGGCTCAGGATTTTACTTTATCCGTATTCCGACACATCCCCGAGCTACGGTATCTCCAGCGGCCACCTGTGGCTTGTGCCGGCCCTCCAGCCTCATCTGATCCGGAGGAGGGAGCTGTGACGACGCTACCTGACTGCTTGTGTTAGCCCGCTGCATCATTGGCAACCTCACCCCGTCCCCCGAATACCGCGACACATTTCCGTCCACTTTTCCTTCCTTTTCCTCCCTTCTCGCGCGACTTAAATCGCTTGTTTTCCTCTGCAGCTGCCACGCCGTCTACCATCATGTCGCTCGATCCACCTACCTACCTTGCCTCATTGCAGAACAACATTCGCCAGCGTCCCATCCCCTGGGATGGCCTCGTCCGCGCCAACACCTTGACCGACGAGCAGTACAACAAGATCCGCGCCGTTGACAAAGTCAAGAAAACTGAGCAGAGGAAGGAGATTGTCGAGGGGGATCTAGATGGCTACCGTCAGCTTTTCGTGAGCACGGCAGGAAAGCCCAGCGTGCTGGAGACGGCTAGCAAGAACGCCAACGTCATCCAGTACGTCCTGGTCCTGCTTGGTGACTTGCTCGATGGTGAGTCGGGCTTCCCCAATGCAATCTGAACATGTCAGGGCCACACAGCTCGCCATGGGCTCGGTTTAGTTTGGTTATTGCTACAGCACACTAACACATCGCGACTCCTAGTTGTCCCCTCTCTCGCTAAGCATCTCTTCAAGGACGCCGACCCCTATCAACATATCTTACCGCTGCTCAAGTCGAACAATACCGAGGACGCTATTTCCTTGCTGTCGTCACACGCCCTTGCGAAGCTCATGGCTAATGCCCGCGATGAGTCCAAGGCTACTCAACAGGCGCTACCCATGATGCTCACCTACCTTTCCGGACTGGCCAAGAGCACTGACGCTGGCCTGCAGGATATTGCTGTGCAGGAGTACTCGTCGCTTCTGTTTGGTCGGGTTTCGAGAAATCAGTTCTGGCAGCAGCGCAGCGAGACGCTCGAGCCCCTTGTCACTATTCTTCAGACTGCTGCTGGTATTGGCAGTGGGGGCGACTCATCAGCTAGCCTGTGGAGCGGAACTGGCAGCGTTCGTAGTGGTGGCTTCGAGGGTTCTCTAGGTGGTGGCGTCGGTCTTCAGCTGCTATACCATGTTCTATTGGTCATCTGGCAGATGAGTTTCGAGTCTGAGGAGATTGGCGATGACCTCAACGAGTGAGTTGACCCCTGAAGAAAGCAATCCAGGCAATGCGCTAACCAAATCGTAGCGAATACGACATCATTCTCCTCTATACGCAACTTCTTCGGCTATCGCCAAAAGAGAAGACTACACGACTAATTGTATCTACACTCTACAACCTTCTTGAGAAGAACCAAAAGACACTTCTGCCTACAGCTGTTCTCGCCCGTCTACCTGCTCTACTGGAAAACTTGGCAAGCCGTCACTTGACCGACCCCGACCTTTTGGAGGATCTCGAGGGCCTGAAGGAGATGCTGGAGGAGTACACCAAGACGAAGACAACGTTTGATGAGTATCTGGCAGAGGTTCAGTCAGGCCATCTGCGTTGGTCACCTCCCCATCGTAGCACAGTATTCTGGGCAGAAAATGCACGCAAGGTTCTCGACTACGAGAATGGATCAATTGCCAGACAACTGGCAGAGATCATGTCAAAGCCTTGGGACAATGACAAGCAGGTGCTTGCGATTGCCTGCAACGATGTCGGCTGTCTGGTCAAGGAAGTTCCAGAGAAGAGGCATCAACTAGAGAAATTCGGTCTCAAGACGAGGATCATGGAACTCATGCAATCAGAAGATGAGAATGTTCGATGGGAGAGTCTGCGCGCACTAGGTGGTTGGTTGAAGTACAGCTTTGAATAGCAGTAAGACTTTGTTTACTTGGGGATCGCGATTGAGATCAGCAGTAAACATCGGCTGAGTCGAAGAGAAACGACGATATCGCGAAGGCGATTGTAGAGCTTTATGTGTGGTGTACTTGCCACGATGAAGGCCGAATGGCTCCTAGAGAGTTTTTTTGTTTGACATGTCGCATCAGCATGCAATCCATTGCATTTGTACACTCGGCCGTTCTTTGTGGGTGAATTTCTTTATCATTGACTCGGTGAAGTTTACTCGGTGACGTTTTTTATCACAAGTCGGTACCTCGTCCGATGAGGATCCGACCCCAGCCTGATCCACCTCTAACTTACAACACAGATAAACCCATTGTGCCACCAACTTTCTCCTCTTCCTAGCATTTTCGCATCACCTTCTTCACATCAAAGTCAATCGGGCTCAGCGTAAATATGAAGGGTGCAATAATGACAATGAGAGCCGGCCTTCGCGCCCAGACGTGTGTTGGCCGCAATAGCCTTCGCCTGCCGGGCCTGAAGATGCAACAAAGCAGCCTTCGTTACAGCTCTACTGCCTCTGGTGATCTGAAGAAGACACCACTTTACGATTTTCACATTGCCAACGGCGGCAAAATGGTTCCCTTTGCGGGCCACCACATGCCCGTTCAGTACGGCAAGCAATCCCTGGCTGAGTCTCACAAGTTCACCCGCAGCCATGCCTCCATCTTTGACGTGAGCCACATGGTCCAGCACATCTTCAAGGGGCCGGCGGCTGCGGCCTTCCTGGAGAAGGTGTCCCCATCATCATGGTCCGGCCTCGAGCACATGCAGAGCAAGCTGACGACGTTGCTATGGCCGGGGACGGGTGGCATCGTCGACGACTGCGTGGTCACGAGGCTGGGCGAGGACGAGTTCTACGTCGTCACCAACGGCGCGTGCTTCGAGAAGGACTGCAAGTATCTTGATGAGGAGCTGGGCAAGTTCGGCGGCGGCGTCGAGTGGACTCGGCTCGACAACTCGGGGCTCGTGGCTCTGCAGGGCCCCAAGAGCGCCGAGATCCTCAAGAAGGTGTTGGCCACGGACGTGAACCTGAACGATGTCTACTTTGGCACCGCTTTCTATGCTCAGCTCAAGTCGGCTGACGGCGGCAAGACGCACCCCGTTCTCATCAGCCGCGCGGGCTACACGGGCGAGGACGGCTTCGAGCTATCCTTCAACGGGAAGCTGTACGACGCCCTTGAGACTACCACGCCCGCCGTTCAGACCATCCTGAACGCTGCTGGCGATGATGTGGCCATGGCGGGGCTCGGCGCCCGCGATTCGCTGCGCCTCGAGGCCGGCATGTGCCTATACGGGCACGACCTCGACGATACCACCACGCCCGTCGAGGCAGCGCTCAGCTGGATCATCCCGCCCGAGCGCCGTGCCTCGGGCGGCTTCCACGGCTCCGAGATCATCATCCCGCAGCTGACGCCCAAGAGCAAGGGCGGCACCGGCGTGACACGTCGAAGGGTCGGGCTCGTCGTCGAGGGTGCCCCAGCGCGGGAGGGTGCCGAGATCCAGCTTGGAGGGGACAAGATCGGTACGATTACGAGCGGTTCGCCCAGCCCGTCGCTGGGCAAGAACATAGCCATGGGGTACATCAAGCAGGGGAAGCACCAGTCCGGGACCGAGGTGGACGTCGTCGTCAGGGGGAAGCAGAGGAAGGGCACGGTGAGCAAGATGCCATTTGTTCCTACGAACCTAGTGAGGAAGCCTACTCAGTCATGAGAAATAATGGGAACGCTACGAATTTCATGGTTACGAACGATGGAGGGGAGATGAGAGGAGTGGTCGGCTTCAACACTGGCGGATTGCTCATATATATAGGCTGTTCAAGCCGCAATGAATGAAAATAAGTTAAAAGGCCAGCTTTTTTTCCTTAGATCTCCGCTTAGATCACTCAAAAATGAAATCTTCCCTTTTTCTTTTTTTTTCTGTTTTGCCTTGTCATATCTTCTTCGGTCGGTATTGATGGATAGAGAACTACGATAAGCAGCAGAGGTGATAGAGCTCGGAACCAAAAAAGAAAAGAAAAAAAGAGTAAGGGAAAAAAAGAAAGGGAAAAAGAACAATATACCGCCTCACCAGAAACGAGATAGTTGGAGAAGAAAGGAGCTCAATGAGAAGAAAAAGCACTGCCTGCTCACGCTCGCTGCTGGACTGACCAAGAAGATTAAGTAGGCATCCTCTCAATGGCAGGGGGGGGGGCTGAAAGATGGAAGCTGGGAGGGGGGAGGAAGGGGGGAGGGGAGGAGGGAAGAGGAAAAGATGGTCGGCTGGTCTATCAAGCCTCCAGACCCGACGTCTTCTAGCTACATCAGTCGGTGAGTGCCGACTACCTAGTAGAACAAGTAGCATCGTCATGTTGCCACGAAAAAAACCATAGGAAGCCGCCACACGAAGAGCGTGCGACCTCCCTCAAACGAGCGGCATTGTTTTTTTTTCTAGCAACTCGGTCCAACATATCACGCATTCATCACCAGACGATTGGAAAAACAAAAGTCTATGCTAGGGCGCGGTGCGACTGCTTGGAAGAGCGGTCGCTGAGATTGGACGAGTGTTGCGTATGTATGAAAAGAAGAGAAAAAAAGGGAGGGGAGGGGAGTCGGAATTTTTAGATGGTGTGTTGGCGTGCTGCAAGCGGGTCCGCGTGACGAGCGCCATTGTTCTTCTCTACTTGTACTTGTACTTGTACTCCATACTGAGCGAAGCTTAGGAGTGACTCGTCGAAACTTGGGGTAAAGTTATTCATTCGTGCCTAAATGCTACATTGTCGAAAATATCAGCCCGCCTCTCAAATGAATATGAGTTTCTTGGTGTCGATAAGTACTATATTATCCCGTTAGTAGGTACTACTACCTAGTAGTACCTAGGTAGGCAAGTGAGAGTACTATCTTAGGGTAGTACCTTACCTTTGATGCTTCTCACTACCTTGCTACATTTTTAAGGTAGGTGGTATTAGAACCTTTGACCATCAAGGTTCCTAGCTTCCTCACACCGGCGCAGCGGACCAAAACATGGTCTCCCAACATGTACTGTAACATTGGCAGGTGAGACTAGGCGGGGTCCTCGTTTTGCGGAGGAAACAACAACAACAAAAAAGGTCGTGTGCTCTGGCATCGACGGGTCAAAGCGGCACCAGACTGCTTTAGAGGTGGTAGGGCATCACTTTTGTACGTTATTTCAATGTATCCTTGAATGAGTGTAATATCATTGGTTAGACCCCTCTAAAGGGATAGCGAGTCGTATGCCCCACGTGTAGTTGGCGACGTGGGAGATTGGTCCTCTATTCTTTCCGTACTCCGTACACGCTGAAAACGCTCCGACACCGACACTTTTCCACCTATTATGGACTTCCAACTTTCTTACCCCTGTCAATATTTTTGCGCGGGTTGACGTCGTCAAAATCTCATCCAATTTCCATCAGCTTTATACCTAAGATTGAACCTAAGTAACTAACCTAACATATCATCAGGCTCACATATTTTCCCTTTTCTTCCCATCGATTCCTAAAAAACACCCCTGCCTGAACTCTACATAAACTCAATTCGAGCTCCTCTTCACTTTCTGCGTCAAATGGGCTATGTTCTCGATCCCTCGACATAGCTGGTTACACCCCAACGGCACGCTACTACCTCAAGTGAGCGCAACCCAATATAAGCGAATTTTCTTTCCTCGTCCAGTTTCACTACAACAACACGGCTGAGCTCAATGCCCTCAAACCGCATCTGGCCGCAGCTTTTGCTGCTGGCTTCGACCGGCGCATTCGCGTCGCCTATGCTGGCCCCCCAGCAGCCTCTTCAGGTGCCAGACGCACATATTGAAAAGCGAAAGCTAAATGGGCGGTTCCTGCATATGACCGGTACGTGACCTGAATATAGGAGCGACGTGAGGTTGTGTGTGGGGGCACCGAATGGGCGCGATGTTTCCCAATGGAGGGGTCTGCATATGCGCCAGTGCCAAACAGTCTTGTTGCGTGCTCAGTTCTTCCATGGCCCTTTCTTTTATTGACGTGGCGCACTGACATTCGTCCCTTCTTCTTTTCCCTCTACAGATTTTCACCCCGACGACTTTTACAAAGTACACTCATCTACCGAGGAGGGAATCGCTTGTCATCGCGAAGAGGGTTTGGCTGGCACATTTGGGGCCGAGACGACGGATTGCGACTCGCCATTGACCCTCGTCGACTCCGTATTCGACTGGATCAAGCACAATATCAAAGATGATATTGACTTCGTTGTCTGGACCGGCGATAGCGCCAGGCACGACAAGGATGAGAAGCACCCTCGAGATGCCAAAGAAGTCCTTGGAATGAATCGCAGAGTTGCAGACAAGGTCGCCGAAGCATTCTCTTCGTCCAACGGTGATCTCAGCATACCCGTCATTCCCACGTTTGGCAACAATGACTTCCTCCCCCACAATATCTTTTATCCAGGACCCAACAAATGGCTCCATGCCTACAGCGACATCTGGAAACGCTTCATCCCCGAGGAGCAACGCCATTCTTTCGTGTTTGGAGGATGGTTCTATGTCGAGGTCATCCCCGATCGGCTCGCCGTCTTCAGCCTTAACACCATGTACTTTTTCGATCGCAATGCCGGCGTCGACGGTTGCGCGCTCCCCTCGGAGCCGGGTTTCAAGCATATGGAGTGGCTGCGGGTCCAGCTGCAGCGCATGCGCGACAGGGGCATGAAAGCTATCCTCATCGGCCATGTACCCCCCGCCCGTACCGACAGCAAACAGAATTGGGATGAGACATGCTGGCAAAAGTACACTCTGTGGTTGCAGCAATTCCGGGATGTCGTAACGGCCTCGCTCTATGGTCACATGAACCTCGATCACTTCATTTTTCAGGATACCCAGGACGTTAATCTTGCCCTAGATTCCTCCATTATGCAGGCACGGGAGCCTTTTGACGATTCAATCTCCGTATCCTCGAAAGAAGAATATCTTCAGGATTTGGTCGAGAAGTGGTCTAACCTACCAAACTCTGTTGTTAAGGCACTATCTGAGGATGATGCCGAAGCACTTAAGGAGAAACATAAGAAGGGCAAGGGAAAGGAGGACCCTTTGGATAAGATTGATGGGGAGTATGCTGAGCGGTATCAACTCTCGCTCATTAGTCCGAGCATTGTCCCCAACTACTTCCCCACCATTCGGGTCTTTGAGTACAACATCTCGGGGCTGGAAGATTCCAAGGTCTGGACAGATACCTTTGACGCAGCTTCGTGGGGATCCCCACCAAACCTTGACTGGGTCGATCAAGATGATGACCGCGATGAGGACGATAGTCGTCAGGAACTGAAGAGAGATTTGAATATTGAAAAGAAGAAGAAGAAGAAGAAGCACAGGAAGGGAAAAAAGGGGAAGAGGTCCAAGGACCCAAACCTGGTTGTCCCCGAAGATCCTCCAAAGGAGAACCTTCCTGGCCCGGCCTATCTTAACCAGGCCTTCACCCTGATTGGCTACACTCAATACTACGCCAATCTTACCTACCTGAATAACGACATCCCCGATGACTTCGCAAACAATGGATGGCGCGACGGCGATCACCCGGTCGATGAACCCCAACACAAACCCGCCAAGCCTCGCGATTTCGAATTTCAGGTCGAGTACAGCACATTCGACGACAAGATCTATAAGCTACCAGATCTTACCGTTCGTAACTACCTCAGGTTGGCCTCCAGAATCGGGAAACATGTTGCCGGGAAAAGCAAGTCTCTCGACTGGGGAGTGGAAGGTTATGATGATGATGCAGCAGAGTACGATGAAACCCTGGACACTGACGAAGATAATGAGTCCAAGTCAGAAGATCAGGAGATCGATGATGAGGTCGATGCCGAGGGCAAAAAGAGAAGGAAGAAGCATAAGAAGAAGCATAAGAAGAAGCACGGCAAGCGGAACAAGGCGTGGCTGACGTTCCTCAAACGCGCCTTTGTGAGCACAAGATCCGAGGATGATCTGAAGGAGCTATAACACCACCATGAACACTTCTCTTACCATTTTGATTCTCTGTTGATACACCTATCATGTTTCGTTCAGGGCCCCGCTTCTTGCAACGAAACCATATACTGGTTTACATAGTTTGGAGCAGCACGTTTAGGAGTTTGCGGCGTTCATTTCTCTCTCTCTTTTTTTTTTATTTTCATTTTTTGGGGGAGAAGGGGGGGACTCATTGCGTAACCGTCTACAAGCCCAATGGTTTAAAGGGGCTACGAAGAAGTATAACAGTAGATTTGGACTATATATATACATACGCATTGATGGCTTCGAGCCATAGATAACTTAGACGCAAGAGTTACGAATAAACTTAGTAACAAAGCAATAAATGTTTTCCAATATTTGACGTGATAAAAAGCTACATTAATGATGCAGGGTATCTGGCAACGTACTCGCATATCATGCTCATCGTGTTTCTCATAAGCCATTCCATCCATCTCACACAGTCAATCTAGTGAGCATCATGCGCCTCAGTTCTCTCGTCCAGCCCGTTTACAACCCTCAGCGCCCTCCTCGGCTGCAGCACAACGTTAAAGAAGCTCGGCTCCTGTCCATCCAGCAAGCCTACGGTAGACTCCCCGCTGAAGCTGCTCCTCTTCTCGCTACCCCTCTTCCAGCCCGCCGTGGCGCTGCCGCTGCCACTGCCCGTGTTCCACTCATCCGAGCTGTACTTGGGTTCCGCCAGCCAGGGGGGATCGGTGCGCGATCCCACCCAGTCGAAATCGTTCTCCTCTCGCGTGTTGGCACCGGCGGCGGTGGTGACGGCAGCATGATGTCCGAAGCGGTCGAGGCCGGTGGAGGAGTAGCGGTTGGCCATGGCGAGGTGAGTCTGGTAGGCGTTGACCTGGCGGCGATACAGCCAGGCGCAGAAGCCGAGGTAGCATGCGAGAGCACCGGTGACGCCTGCTATGACGCCCGCCGCGACGAGGCCGGGGTTGACGTCGCCTCCATCGTCGTCACTGCTGTCACCACCACCGTCGCCTTGCTGTGTGACAGTAGGACCGGAGCCGGGAGCAGTGACAGTAAAGACTGGGGGCTTCCCTGTAGCAAAGGGACCTCCAGTTGCGGGGCCTGCAGCTGGAATCGTAGCCGTTGCGCCTCCATCTTCGTCGCCGCCAATCTCGGACTGGACAAGGTCAGGGACGACATAACCATAAGAGCCGGCCAGGACCGAATTATCGGGACTGAAATCGGCATCATGATCACCGGCTTTGAAACCACTTGTCCACTTCAAGTTGGATGCGTCAAAGACGTAAATACCAGGGCTTTCGCATTCACCATCGTTGCCGATGTAGCCTCCAACAACGACCATCTGTCCATCTCTCATGGTGCAAGTGTGACCAGCACGGCCTTTTGGGGTATCGTCTGAGGACTTGACCTTGATCCAAGTGAATGAAGGGATGGTGAGGATGTACATGTCGTCATATTGTTCTTGATCTCCCTGGGAAGCGTTGGTTAGATATCATCTCCAGGATATTGACCAAGATCACTTACGGCTGGTTGAAGATTCTGTCCTCCAAACATGTAAATTTGAAAACTCGAAGCATCCGGGGCGCTGGCAACGACGGCGCATGGATTGACGCGCACGCTTGGGCTCTCCCCAGAGGTCTTCTGATGGAACCACTCCGAATTGGCAATATCGTAGACGTCCAAAGTTCGCAGATCATCTGTGAAAGTGTCTTCTGTTCCTCCGGCTAAACCGATCAGAACGCCTTGCTCGCCCCAACCAGGTACAAATACCAGGACGCCGTCTGCCCGCTCGGGAAACCCATCTCCCTGAACACCTCCGCTGGTGATGTTCCGGAAAACACCACCATCGGCAGCTCCTGCATTCTCGAGATCGTCTACACCAGTATTCGTGTAACCCGGGTGCGTAAACTCAAGCAGGCTCTTCAGATAGATTCGGTCAATCTGGTTAGACCAACCCTGAGTGGTGAGGTAGTCCAGATGCCCACCGAAATACCAACTCAGCCCGAGCTCAGGCACAGAAACGCCAGCCCCTTCGGCAGAGCGCTGGACACGCTGATTCTCGGGCTCTGAGTAGTTGCCGTTCGAAGTTTTGGGCTCCTTGAATTCAGACCATTCTTCGTTTGCGATTGAGTACCGCCAAATCGAATCCGAAGGAGGTTTGGCGGGCGGGTTGTCGGCGCCCATACCCCCGTAGAGGTAGAGGTTGTTGTAGTCTTGCCAGAGGTACCCCATTGCAACCTTTGGAGGACCGCTGGGAATCTCCAACCCCTTCAAGGTCGGGGAATCAATGTCCCAATCCTTGGTCAAGTCGAGCGTCAGGAAGTAGTTGTTCCAAGTGTCCTCCTCCTGGCCTTTCTCTGTCGTTGCTTCTCCGCCATAGATGTATACGGTCCCATTGACATGTGCTGCTTGGTGAGCCCATCTCCTACAGACCTTGGTCGGGCTCACTTCCCTCTTGACAATGGGCCCTGCCTGGGCACCACTCATATCTGACTTGGAGCCACTATTAGAGAAGCTGAAGGCAGGAATGATGACGGCGATGAGCATCGCAATCATGGTGAATCGTGGGATAATAGCAGACATTCTGCCGGCACCATCAGATGTGCTCTTGACCCTCGGCCTAGCGAGAGGCAGCCTAGCGTACCAAGGCTTGGAAGGAGGTAGAGACTGGCGGCGAGGAGTTGGTGACTCTGGGCCACGCTTGTTGATGTCTTGTTGTTGTCTCTTTGATGGAGTCTCGGGCCTGGGCTCACTAGAATTCCCAAAGTCGTCTGCGTCCTTTATCGATTCAGTCCGACCGGCCTCGCCCTCACTATCAAGGGAAGTAGTCGAGGGTGCAGGGGCGAAATCGTTTTCCAAGCCCACTTCTCTAAAGACGGACTGGCGCCCCTTTTGGATGTTGCCACCCATTTTGAATGGCAATGCCGAAGCCTCTCTCAAACGGTCAGCCGTGTTATGTGTGGTAAAGTTTGGTCGTACTGCGGCTGTGTTTCTGGTAGGTGGCGCCTTGCATGTAGACGAGGAGAAGGGCATGATTGATGTGCAGCCAGCCACGATGGCGAATAATGTACGACTAATAAATCAGTGGGTAGACAAGGGGTCCGTAGGAAGAAAGCAGGGAAAGAAGAGGGTATGTGGCAGGGTAGTGGTTGTATGTGCTATGATGTAGCCTGCCTGCAACTTTCGCCTGGACACACTATTGGGTGGTCACGGCAGATGCAGTTTCAAGTGCAATGAAGCAAGTAAATACGAGAGTTTGTGGGAACAAAACCAAGGCATTCGTGAGGCATGGTTCGGATGTTATATTGCAGCAGCGCAGCGCAGCGCATGCAGCTCTCGGGGCGGACAGCATGAGCCATCTTCCAGAACATCATCTTGACTTGGGTCAAAAAGGCAATTTCCTCTGATGAAAGGCCATCTCGAGACCATCCATGGATGGCTCGATCCAGAAGCATTACCCCGAACGGCCATTACCCTAGCCAACGGCAGGTTCTGGGTGCCCCGTTACCTTTTATCGGCAATGCGGGTGGGTGAGGGGACCCATGTCGCCGCTACATCATCGATTTCGATCTTCTCCCAGACGGATTGGCCTGGGCCTGCTGGATGGGAAGCCATCTTTCTCAAAGCAGACGTTTAGACGTTAGCTGCAAATGCCCCGACCTTGGTACTGGACATTCTCTCCGAAAAGAGAGGAGCTAATCCACAACGGTTCAGGAACGTCCTTGCATCATCCCTTATGCAAATAGCAGGGAAGAGAGAGCATCCCTTCTTTGCTTCGCTTTGCCAGATGGCAACGGATAGCGGTACGATTAGGTAGTTGTTGTAACATGTGGGATGCCACTGCTGTTTGTCCGCCCAAATCTGGTGACAATAGCCATTCGACCTCGTTAACGAAGCCAAGGCTCAGAGAAAGACGCCACGAAGAAAGGGGCTATTGTCAGTTTGCCGAAATAAATTGAAGCAGAGCGATTGGGCGGCTTGTGTGTGATACTGGGCTTCTGCTTCTTTGGGGGAATCGAATCGCGATGGTCGTATGTGGGGATCGTCGTGACGTCAGGAATCCTGAATTATCCACGCAGCACAGTTCGCCATCGATCTAACACTGTATGTCACCGCTAGGTCATCATTGTTTATTGTACAGTGCCACTCCGCTTACTCCGTACAGTATTAGCCTTTCAGCATTTATGACACCTACTCGGTACGGAGTAATAAATAACAATGATTTGGAGGCATAACGATTCTACCCCAAGGATGGCCTTCAATTGATCATCAAGGCGCAATCCTTAATATACTTCAAGTCTATTCAAAACCACTCCTCCGACAATGAGCTGTACAAGTACGGAGTACAGAAACAAGGCAGCATAAAATCACCAAGTTCCCTTGGCAAAACGAACCACCGTCATCAGTACGACCCCATTCTAGGCTCATAGCCAATCAATCCATGCCCTGAAACGTCGCATCTCCCATCCACTAACACTACTAACACTAACCCCAAATCAAGGGTTCCTCGCTTCCCATTTAGGCAAGCGTTTCTTTTACATACTTGGCCCCGGGATTGTCATCTTCCGAGAGCTCGCTTTGTATCATGTGTGGCTGGGACAAATGTGCCGAGCCACATATACATTCGATAGATGGTATATATGGATATGAGGCGAAAGAAAGATGTTGATCTTTTCGAATGAATCTGAAGGGGAACAGCCACCGAGCTGCTCTGCTGATGTTTGCGACGTTGGGCTCAACAAGATCAATGCATCATCTGTAGCAACCATGATCAGCCTGTCCCAGCCGTCCCACGTATTCCACATTCTCGGACCAGCCCAGCCCGTTGGGCACGTGGGCCCTGGCTGGCCAGTCCCTCCCAAACCCAGGATACGCCTTGAGAGCCTGTCTGATGCCCAACTGCCTGCCCACATACATCAACGCATCCTCCGCCTGGACTTTCTGTTCCATGAGCGTCGAAGGGATGATGTACACCGACGTGATGGGCCATATCATCTTGAGGGCGTTGAACAGCGTCGCGGGCGAACGGTCGCCCTCCACCATCAGGGGATCCAGCACGGCGGGTATGCATCCCAGAATCTCCTGCGCCGAGGCACGCACGACGTCGATGCAGTAGCTCCGTTGCGTCATGAGCTCTTCGATGGGATACGGCAGCTTGACGACGAGGCTGTGGCTGAGGAGGTTGATGAAGGAGTGTACGACATGGTAGGTCTTTACCAGGGTGGACGTGTACAACATTCGCCAGTACGTGCCAAGAGGATCCGCCTCGTCCAAATTCTTCATGCTCTCAAAGTCAGCATCTGCTTTTGATTTGGTTTCGGTAAGCCTTGTGACGATATCCTTGTATTCAGCTGCGGCGGCGCTGTAGTCCTCTAAGCGGATGATGCGTGACATGCGTGCCGTTTCGTAGCACGCCACATTGATATACTCGGATACAATGAGCGGCAGCTTTTCACCTGGCCTTCCCTGTGCCTTTATAGAGGCAAGCCACTTCTCTGATTCAGGGGGCGGGGGAAGAGTGCCCATAACGCATTGTGCTTGCTAGCTTCTTGTCAGACACACACACACAAGCTAAGCAGCCAAAGAAACTTGATCACTTACAATTATGCTATGAGCAGACCAAAAGGTCCCTCTTTGGGTCTCTGTGCAAAGCGCCTTGGTGCCGCGAGCTTGCAGAATGCTGTACATGCCGCGGGTGTGCAAATGCCAAGGGCTCATCTCCGCTCGCCCCAAGGATCCTATCAAAAGCTATTCGAGGCCGGCGTCAGCAGCTAGAGCAGCTAGAGCAGCATTGAGATGATATTGTTGGCAGAGAAAAATGGCCAAAAACCCACCTCGTAGTTACTCAAAATCCATATCGTCGCAAGCACATCGTCTCTGATATGCCCCTCGGACGTTCTGAGAGCCTCGCTCAAGGAACTCAGCGTCTTCCCTAGGTATCCCCCAAGCTCTCTCTGGGAGTTTTTCTTCGCCTCGAGACTCGTGGCAGTCGGATACCTCAGATTGGTGACGTACGTCCTGGAGAAGAGGTGTGCAACCCACACCAGCGGTCCATCGGATGGGTAAGCCTTGTACAGCATGCCCAGGAAGTCCAGCGTCGAGTAGACATTCATCAGCATCGGCACCGAGTGAGTTGTCCAGTGCTCGTGCAGCGGCCGCGTCAACGTCAACGCCAGTCCCGCGCCCTCGGGCATGAGCTCCGCCGACTTGGGCAACATGGTCGGGACGTCAAAGTCATTGACGAAGACGGACCCCGCCGGAGTCGACCCGCCTGACGAGCTGCCTGACGAGGACGAGGACGAGGACGGGGAAAATTCCCATGCCGGCGTGTGCAGTGGTGATGTTGATGCTGGCGGCTGTCGCTGCTGGACTGCAGCCTCAACGCGCCGTTCGCGCTTCTTGCCCCTCTTGGCCTGCGACTGCGCTGGGTTCGCGTCGCGGAAGATGAGGTCTTGCTGGTCGCGGTAGCCCGGACACTCGGCGCCATACTTGATGCATCTCTGGCATGAAGGGCGAGCAAGATCACACTACAGGAGGGTTTTTTTTTCGTCAGTACAATAGCGACTGCTGAAGGAACGATGGGGGGGTATGAATGTATATCACCTTGACTCGCCGCTTACGACAGAGGTGACAGTCCTTGCTAGGCTTGCCGGTGTTGGGCATGGCGTGTTTTATCTCTCATGGAAAGCATTCGCTGTAGAAATGGTCTAGCACAGCTCTTTGACATCAATAAATATGAGTGAAATGAATAATTGTTTGTGGATTTACTTGCGCACGTGAGGCCGAAATATACCGATGTTGTTTGTTGCGAGCTTCAGAAGTACGTAGTTGCGAGTTGCATGATTGATGCAACCGGGACATTCCGCGTTCCCCCCCTTGCAAATGGTATTTTGTCGACTTGGCATAAAATTGACCAACGGCCAATAACGGATGCTCATGCAGCCCTGGATGCTCCCAGCTCTCCCAAATAGGCATTTCATAACACCAATACTACTTTTAAAATATCTTCACATGGAAAAAAGAAGCATACTACTCGGGATATTTCACATCACCCATCATCAAAGATATTAAATATGGTGAACCCCAATTTTCTTATCCGCTCTATTGTGTGCACCTTGTCTCATCCCTCACTTTCAACAGAGAGTGATACAGACAGTGGACTTTTTATACAGTTGGAATTGTAACAAGAAACGCCAGAATCGGCCCGCTGATGGCAGAAAATATAAGCCAAGCTCTCTGAAAAGAAAGCAAAAGTATCCGATTATACGTGTTGATAAAACCCTAGGCCATCGATACACTATCATCAGGCCAATCAACTATATCCCAGTTGAGCTGAACCCAGAAAAATGAATGTTGAAGTGGGCAAAAATAACTTGCTGAAGCCCAACGCCAGTTGATCGCTCAAAATCATTGTTTTTGTACAGGAATCTAGATGTGTAAGGTGAATGAAGAAGTTGAACATTAACATATGTTCAACTCATGAAAATGAGGAGACTTTGTGAAGTCAATATTGGGTGACGCGTGACTTTCGCGTGCGCTTGAGGTGGCTGGATGGAAATTCCTCCTCATAAGTTGGGCAACTTCTAGTTGCCCATCCTTCGGAAGGTATCGACGCCAAGAGTAGGTACTTCTACCTCAGCCAAACCTTGGACACCTTCGTCTTGGCGACGATCAATGAAGTTGTTACACTCAAAGATGACGATGCCCCACTCAGCGAGTGCGCGGCCAGCGTAGATAGCATTCTTGGCATAATGGCCTGTAGGTTTCGCCGGCTGGATGCCAGACTCTGTTGCGGAATCGAAAGACTTGTTGGAAGCTGTAGTTGGCTCATCTTCTACCGCGACCTCGTTGATTGACACGGTGCTGTCCTCAGAAGATTCCAGAGGAGATGCATTACGGGCAGCCTGGACAAGACCCCCTTCCCGAGACCCTGAAAAGCTTCTCGTTGGCACCAGCTGAGCCTCTGGTAGAGGGGGAGGTGCCGACATTGGGGGCGGTGGAGCCCCTGCCGGTCCATTGAAGTTCAGGCGAGCCTGAGCGGGACCAGGTAGACGCGGATGTGTGATGATGCGGTCACGAGGAGGCATGACAGGGTGCTGTAGCCAAGAGAGCAGAAATCTAAATACGTATTTCTGCTCCTCGAACATTGGAGACGAACAGGCCGAGTCAAGGTCATCTGAGCTGCTGGCCTTCGGCGGGGGGAAGGACAATCCGGGCCGGATTCGAGACTCAGCGGCCTCGCGGCGAGCCTTGATGAACTCGTCATCCCATGACAACTTGCGATTGTGACCCTTGGAATCGGAGTTTTGTCCAAACATCTTCCCAAGCAGCCCCCACTTCTTCTTCGTCTCAGCTTTCGGAGGAGATGGGGGCTCTTCTCCAAAATCCTCACTTGTAAGTACCTCACTCCCAGGTGTCTTCGCGATAGCATCAAAGCTTACGAATAGGCCAGGCTGTGGCTGAGCTACTTCTTGACGGATAATCATAAACTTCTTGCCCGGAGTTGGATGCAGTGGCGCCGTAGAAGGAGGGAACCTGCCATTATCCTCCGCGTCCTTTTTGAGATAGAGATAATGTGCCCAGACGGTATCGAGCCTCTTGGTTACTGTCTCGAGGATCTCCCTGTAATGAGAGTTAATCATAGCCCATTAAATGAAAAAAAAAATGACAGGTTCAACTTACCGATCGACGGCATCAATTGTGTTGCCTTGATCTCGGCATATCCTCCAGCACAGCAGACGATGGTAATAGGATCGCACCATGGGGCACCAGTGATTGAAGAAGGTATCAAACGTCTCCTCGCTCAATAGCCAATTCAAGCAGAATTCGGCCTTTCTCTGAGGATCTTTCGTGATGATATCCCACACGGTGAAAATGAGTGAAAGAACACGAACTTCAGACATTGTGTGCATCGAGTTGAAAATCCTCTTCAGAACATCCATCCAGAAAGACCAATCGATGTACTTCTTTGACCCAATAGGTAGTTCCGCCTCGTCGTAGAGGGTAAGCATCTCCTCTAGAAAGTCGCAGAGCGTGAAGCAAGCATGATTGTTGAATTGTGAGGTCATCCGTACAGCAGACTTGACCATGGACGCACAAGTTTCCGCAAAAGTGTGTTTAACACGCTGCATACTCGGTGCATCGTCAGAGAGCATATCCTTCAAAAGGCAAATAAGACGGTTTTCGGACATGTCCTTCATTATGTTTGATGGAGGCATGGGCATTGCCATTGCCGTCGCATCCGCGCCAGGGCCTTGATCCACCATCGAGAGGGAAGGGCCGGAAGAGTCCTTCAAGGCTGCTTGCCGATGAATCGTGCTGTCGATGACGGAAAGGAGTTGAGCCTGGATGAGAACAAAGCCAGGGGCCCGCGCCTTGTCTTTCAAAGACAGATTCGCCGGCATGAATTCTTCCGATAGGACAAAAAAGTATTTCGTGAAAAGGAAAAGCAGATCGCTATCTCGACCCTTCCATCTGGACACCCAGGGACCCTGCCACCCCACTCTGCCTACTAGCACTGGAAGCTGAGGAATTTGCTTGAGCCGAGAAGTCATGCTTTTTGGTGATGTCCAGCCAAGATTGACTAGAGTGGAAGGGAACAGAGAAACCAGGTGTTCGCCCTCTTTGGTATCCCTTCTAGGCAAGCCCAACTCCTCAGCTGCACGTCTGATCAACTCAGGCGTGAGTCCCCATAGTCGGACCAACATGTCAGCTACGCCAGGGGCGAAGAAGAAAGCATAGGCGCAAGTCTTGGCAGTGAAACTAACCAAACTCGAGGGAAGATGTCGATAAGACATCTTGTCCAGGGCAAAGGCCATCTGATTAACCAAGTTCATTACAAACATGGTTCGCACATTGTGTTCTGCCGATTCGACCAGGAAGGCTGCATCTTTTGCAATGCCCTCGGCGCCTGTGGAGTTACTTGATGCGGTCGAGTTGGCCCGCTCTCGAGTTGGCCTATCAACTAGTGGAACAAAGCGAGTCGTAGTCAGCCTCCATTCTGGCCTCATCATCATGATGGTCAATACTTCGTAAAGAACGGGGCGGTCCACCCCAGGCACGGAATTCTGTCCTTGCCCGTCCAGGAGCTCCAGCATGCCACTCCACCACTTATTGAGGACTTGCGCTCTACGGTCGACATCCTCTGGAGAGAGCTCTTTGGTAGAGGAATGGCTCATGGTATTTCGCAGGAATGGGAGAACAATATTCTGCACCTGTGCGATTCGCTGACCCGTGGATTTGGACATGAAGCTCTTATACTCTATTTCCAGATGCTTGAAAGAGGACCAAAGGGTATCGCGAGGCATGGTCAGAATATCAGCCGACGGTTCATCAGGGGCAGTTGTTGTGCTGCTGTCTCCAGAAATCGATTGCGAGGTACGAGCGTCGGTGGACTGAGAAGGTAGAGCGAGACTGGTTGCCGAGGAAGCGCAGCTGTTGTCCGAATCCGTGTTGGAGCTGAACATCATGAACGCCTTGGGCTGTTTCGCTTTGATCTTGGTCAAGTAGGAACTTGCGCGCGTGAAAGGTTTGGGTCCCGACTTGAAAGATTCGGCGGACTTGTTCTTGGGTAGTTTCTGCCCAGTCTCGACCACGGATGGTCTCCGCGGCACTGGAGGTGGAGGAGACTCGTCCCTTCTGGTGCCAGATCGGGCGGGAGTTGCTGACTTTGGTCTTCGTTTCGGGGCCGGAGACATCGAGGACGGCGACGAGGTGGACGAGGAGAGGAATGATCGTTTCGCAAAGTTGGCGATGGTGTCGGACGTCTTTGTTCGCTCAATTGGTTTCGCATCAGAAAGCCCAGCCTGGCCCTCAGCCGCGGGCTCAGCCGCAGCATCGATGCTAGGACGTGCAGCAGAGTCCAATTGCACATCTTTAAAGCCCTTGGAGCCAGGGAACCAAGACCTAGGTCTATCCATCAGTGAGCCTGCCCGTGATCGGCTCAGCGATTTCCTTGGCCGGTATTCGACGGCCGAGGCGGACTTGGGCACATCACCCTCGGGGGGCTGCCATGGCGTAGTGGTGTCGACAGAGAGCCCATTGCCTCTGGCGAGAAAGGAAGAATCGAGATTGTCGAGCTTGAAGTCAGAGTTGAATGAGGTAAAATCAAAGTTTTCGCTTCGCCCTTTGGGTGATTTCGTGTTGTTTCTCGAGGAGGAAGATTCAAGCTGCTCGTAGGGAAAGTTCAACGAGGCAAGTTCTGGACTCGAGTGCGACCGAGGGAAGTTGGATGGGTTCGAAATTGAAGGGGTTTCCACAGCCGTAGCCATGGTCGCTGCAAACACCACCTCTCATGCAAGAAAAGCCATCAAGTCAATTTGGAAAAGGATGATGGAGAAGAGAAATGATGAGAATTCACACCAAACTCGGGGGGTTTTGTTCGGTTTTTTTCGGTTTACCCAGTGTTATTGGGCCAGTAATAAGGCACTTGACAATGGAAAGTCCGCCGATGCAGCACCCGTGAGCTGGCGGATGTTGGCTGCAAAGTTCTAGCGCTGTTAAAAAGGTCTAGCAAGGTAGTAGTGCCAACTGCATGGATAGCCTTGGTTTTAAGTCCCGGTATCTGCCCACGACCCAAGCAAGGGAAGAGAAGGGGGGAGAAGATGAGATTAGTAGCAGTCGTATGTTGCGAGTGGTAATATGGAGATTTGAGAGGGATGAAGCTAGCAGGGTATACACAGCAAAGCTGATATGCTTTCCCTTGGACTTCTTATTCTGTTTCCCGTCGACGTAAAACTCGTACTAATTGTCCGAGTAAGGCGAGCTAAGCTTGGGCCCAATACAATGAAGTAAGTGGCTATTAGTTCGAGCTGGAAAGCCGGGCACCGAGACGCCGAATTATTAGAAAACGATGGCTCAGGTGAAGCTTTGAATGCACGAGAGAAGAATAATAAGCCTTCCTCGGTTGTGAGTTGTGCAAGAAACACCCGGAAGCTGCTGTAGAAACAACGGTGAGGAAAAGGAAGAGAGGGAGAGAGGGAGTGTGCGCGCGCGTGTGTGATGTATATGGGAGAGTAGAAGAGATAATACAGTCCTGTCCCCAGCAGGATCAAAAGGAGAGCGCTCGGCCAGGAAACGTTTCGAAGAATTTCTAAGATCAAAAGTTGATGAAGAAAAAACAAAAAGGCAGAAAAAGAGGTGGAAGTGAAACAAGGAAAGGGTGGAGATGAAAAAGAGGCAAAGCGTAGCTTGCAAGGCTCAGTTACTCGGAAATAGAGGCGAAGTTGAAGAATAGATCAAAGTGAAGGCCGCCGCAGAAGCAGTATCCTTTGTTTGAAGTTGAAAAAAAGAAAAAAAAAAAAAAAAAAAAAAGGAAAAAAAAAAAAAAAAAAAAAAAAAAAAAAAGGAAAAAAGAAAGAAAGGGAAAAAACCCTGCTTAGGCACCAAGAAGCTCAGACTGCAAAGGGAGATGAACAAAGAGTCTGGCCAAGATGAGACGAGGTTACTCCGTATTTGCTACAAGATTAGATCACAGCGGTGGGCATTTTCATCATTCTATTCTCAACAGTGGCATAATAGCACATAATAGCACCTGCACTGCCCCTGCACTGCACAGCACAGCACAGCACAGCGAAGCAAAGCACAGACCCAAAGAGCCTACAAGTACGAGGAGAGGGGAACCCTGAACATTTTACTCCGTACGTTTACGTCTGGCCAACAACCGCCGCACGCCTCGGGTCCCCGGAAATGAAGCCATGGGATGCAACGAGATGGAGTTGGGCGGCGTTGAGATTGACATCTTGGTGGGCGAACAAGCAGAAAGAGGAAGAGATGTGCACCCCAAGGGATGCCCATTACGCCCATTACGCCCATACCGACCAACGGGCAGAAACTAACCCGGTACTTTGGCTCCAGTCGACTCCCTCTTGCGAGCTGACTCGCAGCGCGCGGTACAATTGAAGTAAAACTACTCCATACGGAGTACGGAGTACGGAATACGCAGAAATACTTGTAAAGTGTTTTCATCGGACCAGCTCGTTTCCCTCCAAACCTCGATCAGCATACAAGTACTTGTAAAGTTCCCCGAACCGAAAGCGTTCGTTCTTGCCGCATGAATGCAAAAGAGGTGCAAACATGAGCCAGCCATCGTGCAAGCACAGACATGGATGGCATCACAAGGACCCCTTAAAAAGTTTGGGTTGCACAGGGTCTGGTACCCTGCGAAGGAGAGAAAGAAGGAAAAGAAGAAAATCACTGGGCGCGTTCACTGTGTTGTGAATGACGATCCCTGGTCCGCCCAGTCACAGTCCCCTAGTCCCCCATCCCGATGGGCTAGTGTCCACTGTCATGACAGCAAACCCACACTGCAACTCTCGTCAGATCTTCAGCGGAGCCCGCATGCCTAGGATCGACCAGGTAGCCCACAATCACGAGCCCCTCTGACTGCACGGAGTACAGTAGCTGCTGGTCGAAATATTGAACATCACCTGTCATCAGTCCCCAGGTACTACGTAGCATCTGGCCATGTCGACTCGCCACCCAAAGCATTCAACAACATTGCTTCATTAAGAGAGGGAGAAAGTGATCGGGGAGGAGATCTATTTGCCAGGAAGCGCAAGAGATTCCTAGCTTGTGCACCACCCACCCACAAATGCATGTTTCTCACCGTCATGCCACTGCATGTTTGTTTGTTCGGTTGTTATTGGCGCAAGGAGGAAGTTTCCGCTCTACCGAGTGCGGAATTACATGCAACTGCGCCGAATCCGGGTACGGAGTACGGAGTACATGGCTGGTCGCGAGTATCGGACCGCGAGGCTGTCTCCAATTCAGCAGAGGCGTTTTGGTCCTGGGCGCCTCCACCCGAGTCCCGTTGGTCTCGTGCTAACATCGATCCCCATCAAATCAAGTATGTACAGAGTAGTTGTAGTAGTACAGATGGATAGCCTCTCTTTACTCTATAACGGCGTTCTGTGTACGGAGTAGAGAAGTAGGAAAGATTTCTCCGTGGAGGGAGTAAGACCCTCCCCATGATCTTCGTATGTATGTATGTACGTCTTTGAAGATCACACCGACGGCGCCAGCGAACGTCGTGTCAGGGATTGCCAGACAATAAGCCCCGGTGGATGAGTACATACCTATACGCCCAAATGCCCCGCCCGGCCCATGGCTCAGACACCATCGCAGCGTAGCACAGCTTAGGCTGACCGCACGTGTGAACATTTCGCCCTCTAGGGCGATGGAGTGCATTTGGATTTTTGACTCCGTTTCTTTATTATTCGGAGCCTGGCACAGCTGAAAGACGGTGCTAACAAGAGCACAGGGAGGGCATCGAACAAACTTCACTGGTTACGGAAATGTCACCCCATCTTCATGCACCGAGGCTCGTAGGGTAGCGAGCAGAGGTGTTTGGTAATGATGGGGAGAATAGAATTGTTCTTGGCACGTTGAAAAAATCCTTCAGCAAGAAGAGCACAGAGAGAGCCCATTGCTGTACACACATATGCCGTGATTGATGCGAAGCATCGTAAAAGTTCATAGAAAGCATGTGCTGATGAGCACATGCGAATCCACTGGTCTTGCTGTGTTTCCATAGAGTGATGCTGGACCTGAGACATGTTTGGGCAAGCACTTGCGCACTCAAACTGCCAACTTCCCGCCGTCGATGGAATAGACGGTATGCAAGAAAGCATCTTGCCCAAAAAGTCGGGAGATCTGTTCCTCAAGAGGTTGGAGAGATCTTCTGGCGGCGAGCATGTTGCAGTACATTGTGATACAATGTATCTTATTCATTGCTCTGGCGTATAGTATAGTCATAAGCACATCAGCTTATTTGTATAACGCTCGCGCATTTGCAACAGGTCTATGTCGTGAATAGCAGCATAGAGATAAAAAAATTCTTTTTGAACAGAGACGAAAATTTTGGCGTGTCGTGGGGCAGCTGGAAAAATATGAGAAGTCGGTGAAAGCGGAGCCACGCCGGTTATGTAAGCCAAATGCGTTACCTTGGCTCCGGCGATGCTTTTGTGACGGATAAATTCCAATTGAGTTTTCGGGCCCAGGCGGCTTTGTTCTGCAACGACTCCGTACTTGTATGTTGTTTTTTTCACATGCTGGCTCAGTCCATAGCCTTGCCAATCTTCAAGGGAGAGCAAGACCGTTTTCAGCACTGCTGCACATGCTCGGCTTAGAGTCTCCCTCGAAGAAACTATCACAGAAGCAATTGAGACGGCGCTATTATGTATTGCCTGGCACAAAAATCGCGGGCAAGTCTAAAACCGATGCAGGCCCCGCAGCAATCTCTCTCACCTGTCCGGTTGCGTCATTGACTCGAGGTGCTAACGGTCACTCATCTTGGTCCATTAGAGCGGCGATCCAAGCTGCAGGCGAAATGCGATGTGACGAGTAGTACGCGTAACTATTCCGTACAGGATGGATGAAATACGCGGAGTGGTAGTTCATGATATCTTACGGGGTACAAACATGCAGAAGCTGTGAGGCATCTGACAAATAAATAGGATCTGAAGAGGGCGTCCTTTCGGCCCCATTTTCCTCGGGAAGCGTGTGGATGACGGCATACGGAGTACGTAGTAAAAGGTCTACGTCAATGGTGGCTTCAAGTCCCGAACGTGTGTGACGGGTGACTGCGATGTCAGCCTCGTCCCGCTCTTCAACTGTTGATCTCGATGTTACATAGAGCAGCAACGCATAAACGGCTGAATGAATATACATTCTGTAAATAGTGACAAAGGCAAGCGATAATTCATCAATCTACCACCAAAGGCTTCCCTAAGCAACACAAAGCAATACTCGACGTGAACTGATACGGAGTAGGCAATAGCTTCGTAATAGCTCCCACTAAGTACTACTAGTACTAGTACTCCGTAACCGTCCAAAAGTAGCAAAACTCATTGTACATATGTACTTGTAGGTATGTGGCACCTATTTCCCATGCGCTGCGACAAACAACAGTCCAAGGTTGCTTCTCATTAAGTACCGAAGTTAGAACCACGATCTCGCAGTCAGATATCAAAAAGAAGAAGAAGACTGTGCTGTGCCACTGGGTGCCAAAATATACCGGCCCTATTGGGTCGAAAATCTTCGTGCATCTGGGTCGGAATGTTCTATCAATAAGTAGCTGTGCTATCAGTGATCGAGCCGGGCAATCATCGACATCAGGATTTAGCAGACTCTTGGCTGACTGGCGCATTGCTATTACCCAGCTGAGCGTGGGGCCAAGGCAAGGTAGTGATAGATTCGGGGAAACCCCCTGGTACTGTACTTGCAGCTTCTGCTGCATGCAGGCCATAATTTTTTTTTGGTGCTTTCCAAACATGGAACGAAGATTGGCGCGGTTTCCCGTCGCCATCGTCTCCTCGCAACCTCAGCCTTCTCCTGCCGTCTTTCCTCTTCTCCCCAACCTTCGCCCAGCAGCGGTCGCATTGTATCGTCTTTGCCATTCCAATCTTTCCCCAAGTTGTAATAGCTGGAAAGTCGATGCGACTAGCTAATTGACTTGCAAGCGTCTCTAGGCCTGCAACCTAGTGTAATCCCAAAATCGAATCAAGCTACGCAAGTTTCTCTCTTTCGAAGCTCGTGACTTCTCTTGAACATATTTCGACATACAGTCGCATGTTGCAGGTCGGTCTGACCTTGCTTCCGTGCAGTTCATCGCACCCTCTAAGACTACGAGCCGCATACCGACGATGGCTACAGACGGGCGCACCAGCCCTCTCCCTGGCGAAGAGATTTTCAACAATCCTTACGCATCCTCCTCTAAATGGCGGCATCAAGAGTCGAGCGCCTTCGCCAAATACGCGCAACACCTAGAGCCTGCGCCAGCTCGCGAGACTGAGTCGAGCGGCAGGACCGGGCCCCTCGCCGATTTCCTCAATACGACGCGCGTCGAGACCGCAAATGGAGGGCATGGAGGTGGGAATTGCCAGCCGATCATGGTAGCGGTTGGTCACGCTGAAGGAGACGGTGCTCCTCAGGATGCGCCCGAAGACGGCCGTGGCCCTGAAATTGCTGATGGCAAGGAGATCGTTTGCGGTCCTTTGCTCAACTACCGTCGCATGGAACAGGGTCGCTGGTACGGCAGTGTACTTGTTGTTATCAAGGGTGGTGGTCAGGACATTCGGTTCCAGCCTTCTCTTACTCTGCGCCGCGTCGGCGCTGTTGGTCAGCCTGAAGATGCCTACGGTACTGCCGAGGGTACCAGGTTCGGCTCGCTGCGCCTATACTCTGACCCACGCAACACTTTCTGGGCATTTGACATCGATCTACCGATGGAGCAGACCGAGGTCAAATATGAGTACAGCGTTCCCGAGCTGCGCTTTGCGAGTGATCATAAGCCCAAGGTCAACAACTTCTTTGTGCCTGCCCTTTCGGAGTCTATGCGCGTCATGTTCCACTCTTGCAATGGATTCAGCGTTGGCACCGACGAGGACGCTTGGAGCGGTGGTGCCCTCTGGAATGATGTTCTCAGGAAACATGAGGAGAGACCCTACCATGTCATGGTTGGGGGTGGAGACCAGATCTACAACGATGGCATCAGAGTAAGCGGCCCTCTGAGGCCTTGGACCGACATCCAGAACCCTCAGAAACGCAGGGACTATCCGTTCCCTGACAAGTTGCGCTCTGAGTGTGACGACTACTACCTCAAGAACTACTTGCGATGGTACAACACCGAGCCCTTTTCTACAGCCAACGGCCAGATTCCTCAGCTGAATATTTGGGATGACCATGATGTGAGTCGAATCTTCCATGCAGTCGAAGTGGGAGCTAATGATTCTAGATCATTGATGGATTTGGCTCGTATACTGATAGCTTTATGCGCTGCGATGTCTTTCGCGGCATTGGCGGCGTTGCTCACAAGTATTACCTACTTTTCCAGCATCACCTCCCTCCCCCCAAGTCCACTTATGTTACCGGTCAGTCATTTGCACATCACAGTTGCCGGAGCCCAGCTAACAGTCAGATAGATGACTCCGTTGGCGAGAGCAAGACTCAGGGAGATGACCCAAACCAGCTTATGGACACATTCGTAGCCCCTCCGAGGAGAGATCCTTCTTACATCGTAGGTAGCAAGCCGGGTCCATACGTTGCAGAGCATTCTTTCAATATGTACGCGCGCCTAGGCGCACGCATGGCTCTGATTGGCATCGACGCTCGAACTGAGCGTACTCGTCACCAAGTTAATTACCCCGAAACCTATGACATTATCTTCCAGAGGCTCCGGAGCGAACTCGGCGCTGCAGCCGCTGCAGGCGAGCCTATCAAGCATCTCATTCTGCTCCTCGGTATTCCAATTGCTTATCCTGTACGTCTGAACATATATATTCCTGATGATGCTCACACGACTGACACAAAGTAGCGTCTTACTTGGCTCGAGAACATACTTCGCAGCCCCCTTATTGGTCCTGTCAAGTTGCTTAACCGTCGGTTTGGTGTCGGCGGTGGCCTCTTCAACCAGTTCGACGGGGCCGTTGATCTCCTGGATGATCTAGACGACCATTACACTGCCAGACAGCACAAGCCGGAGCGGTGCGATCTAATCGAGAGGATGCAAGCTGTTGCAGCCGATTTCTCTGCACGTGTCACCATTCTTGGCGGTGATGTGCATCTGGCAGCTCTCGGTCGATTCTATTCCAATCCTAAGCTCGAGATTCCCGTTGAGCAGGATCATCGCTACATGGCCAACATTGTGTCCTCTGCCATTGTCAACAAGCCCCCTCCCCAGGCTGTCGCCAACCTGTTGGCAAAGAGGAACAAGATTCATCACCTAAACCGCCACACTGATGAGACGTTGCTCAACTTCTTCAACAAGGATCCTGGCAGCTCAAATAAGACGTCGAACTCAAACCACTGCACCATGCCCAGCCGTAATTATGCAACATTGACTGAAAACTCGCCCAACAACGTACCGAACGCCAACGGAGCCGCCGAGACCAACGGGGAGGAGAAGCAGCATTCCTTTATTGGCAAGGACGGCCACTCGCTACTCCACAAGGGTGAAGTCAACTCTGGCACCAATCACAAGTCTGCCCACGTTGCTTCACACGGTCTGGGTAACGATGGCGGCCTAGATGTTCGCATTAATGTAGAGATCGACCAGCATGATAGGACAGGTCAGACGGAGAGTTACGGTCTGACTATACCCCGTCTCGATTATGTCAAGCCCGGCACCCCGGCAGCATCTGTTGCGCCCTCAGCCGCTCCACCATCCGTCTCGGCTGAGGGTTAGACCACCCTGGGTCAATGAGGTCCATGAGCAGATGAGAGCTGTTCAAAAGTAACTTTCCCGTCCGCGGCGGACATTACATGGATCTCTACTCTCCCTACCACGGATTTATCAATTTCACGGCCGAACAAGTACGCATTCAAGATACCAGATGATGAAAATACCCATTGAAAGAGAATGTTTTTTTTTTCGTGATATTGCAAGGCAGTTTTACTTACAAATGAGAAGGGGGGGATTTGATTGTTTCCAACATTTTGTTCAGTAGCACGGAGTATAACCAACTATACGCAATGTGGGTTGTGCATCCTAGGGACTCGCTTCACTGATGTGGTTTGAACCTTGGTAGACAAACATATATTATTATAATCATGTTTTATTGAATTCTACTTTATCTTTGAAATTCCCAAGTACTACTAACTACTACTACTACTACTACTACTACTACTACTACTACTACTACTAAGTAGTACATGTAGACACAGACAGGGGATGAATGATTCGTGGACCCTGAAAGAAAACGGTTCCGCGGGTGGCAGGTCCGCGCCGTTCACTCACCCTCTCTCTCCCCACGCACATGGGCCGGTTGGCCACTCTGATTGGCGCAGCCGACAACGACGCCAGAGGGAGCACGCGACCATTTTCTGGATGCTGCTTGGCCAGTGCCAGTTGCCAGTCGTCGAAACATCTTTACTTTCGACATGTGCCCTGTCTTGTTCGGCTCACTTGGAGGAGGGAGGAGGAGGAGGAGGAGGAGGAGGAGGAGGAGGGGGTGGTCAAAGATCTCACGGAAACTTTAGGAGTGGGCGGGTGATTTTTTTTCTTTCTTTCTTTATTAGGGGATCGTTCCTTTTAATAAGTGTTACGCTGCTGCTATGTTAATCTTTTGTTACGATTGTTGGATTTGTCTTTTTTTCCTTTTCTCCTCCTCCTTTTCTCATCTCCTTACCTTTACCCCCTTCGAGTATATTTACCTGCCTACTACCTACTACCTAGGTATTTGTTGATTCGACGAGAGAACTACTCTTCCCACTTACAGCGTTATCTACTGGCCGGCTGCCTTTCACAACACAGTCTAACGCATGCGCGCCACCTCCCCTTGAGATCGACGTTCTTATCTGGGGGGGTTTGTTTTTCTTGGCTGCAGGATTAACCGTTGTTCTTATCGGGTCATTCGGTTTAAGCCACCGTGCTTACGACTAATAAAGCGGCGGAAGCGAGAAAGGAGAGAGAGCGGAAGAGAGAGTACTAGCAGTAGTACTACTAGCATTATTATTATTACTACTTACTACTACTATACTGCTTAGTAGTGGTATAATGTCACGTCATACGTCTGCCACAGTGTCCCGGGGTTTCCCTCCAACCCCGGGCTCGTCCTCGGATCTCAAAGCCAAGGACGGCACCAACCGCCTTTCCTCTCTGCAACCCTCGTTCGAGCTCGACCTGCCCGAGCCAGCACTCGCGCCCTCGCCCCCGTTGGTCAACGCGATCACCACCACCAGGGAGCAATACAGGCAGCCCGCCGAGACGGTTAAATCGAGACGTAGAAGTGCTGCTGCTGCTCCCAAGGGCGGCGCCGGCGGCGATCCAGGCACGGGGGCTTTTGCGCTGCCCCCGCCGCCGACGAGGTCGAGGAAGATCATCCAGATGAAGCCCCAGCGCGAGGGGGGCGGCGAGGCCGCGGCTGCCGCCACCTCGGTGGCTTCGGGCAAGGAAAAAAAGAAGGGCAAGGGAGCCGCCGGCAAAGCAGCTGCGTCTACTCCTGCTGGCGGTGGTGCCGAGGGTGTTGTTGAAGGGACCACCGCTCAGGGGACGAAGCGAAAGGCGCCCAGCTCCTCGAGCGCCGCTGGGAGGAAGATTGCGAGAAAGACCGCCCACAGCCTCATTGAGAGGAGGAGAAGGAGCAAGATGAATGAGGAGTTTGCCACGTTGAAGAGCATGGTGCCTGCTTGCAGCTCGGGGGACATGCACAAACTCACTATCCTCCAGGTATGATGCAACACTGGACAATCGGCCAGCGACTGAATAGAGAGCAGTAGTAGCTAACATGATGAATGGCAGGCCACCATCGACTATCTTCGGTACCTCGAGGACTGCGTCGAGAAGCTCCAGACAGAGCGAAAGGAGCTCGTCAAGCCTCCTTCCCAAGCCCAACACGAGCAGATCTCGTCGCAGAACCAGCTCCCTTCTATCCGCGAGACGTTTCGTGAACCTGATTTGACAACAGGCAGCAATAGCGGTGCCGCCGATTACCAGGCCTCTTGCTCTCTGCCCGTCTCCCCTACATCTCACACACCGACGTCGTCGTCGACAGCAGCAACACATCACTACCTCCTGTCCCCAGCACTAGTAGCACAGGATGCCCGTGGAGGCAGGCAAGCCTCCATATCCTCAGCCGCATCCGGCCACTACGGGTATAGCCACTCTGCGGGGCACTCTCCGGCGTTGGGCCCGCAGTACGGCAACATGCAGGGGATGGCCGCGTTGGCGCTGACGACGCCGCCGCTGCGGCCGCAGAACGACCCAGACCACGAGGCTACGGCAGCGTTGCTGATGCTGAACAACGATCGCAGGGGGTCAAGTCTGAGGAGTGGGAGAGGGTTGTCTGTCAGTGACTTGCTCACTAAGTGAGCTTATATCTTGCCAAAGGATTTGATGATGCTCATGTGCTTTGGATTATTCATGTATGGGTCAGAGAGCAAATGTTGTCATCATGGGATATGTGCTGGGTAGAGGCGTAGCGGTGTTTTTGGACCTGTTTGTATTGAAAGTGTAATAGTCATTGCCGGTTTTTGATGTACCTCTCGTGGAATTTGTCTCATCCCACATTGAGTGTCTGTGACAGCGTCTGGTGCAATTGGCAACCTTGTACTGGAGGTGTGAGACTCAGAGGTCAATCTCTCTATTCATCAAGACTCTACTTATATTGTGTCGAAACGCCGGGAGCGATATTCGTGGTCCGCAGGGCCGTATCACGCTTTTAACTTTTCCGTCTCTGAAAGATCATCTCTTGCGTCCTTGACTAAGAAGCTGAAACGCGTTAGCTTGAGTGTCTAGGCGCATTGGATGGGAAATGTCAGTACCTATACCAAATTATGGTGGGGAATATGGTAAAAAAGTGCCATAAGCTATGCGCGTCAATGGACAACAGCCACGGCGGAAAGTCGAACAGCTCCATGCTCATGGCGAAGGTGATCCACGCCACCACAATACCAGGCCACGTTGCCCATAGCTGTCTTGACTTGAGGTACCTGTCAACGGAGAAGTAACTCCATAGCAAATTCTGTATGACCCCCGCGGCCACGTTGGCGCCCATGTTGTACGCGTAGTCCCACTTTATGCCCTTGAGGTACCCCACGTGCATCAAGTAAAGCATCGCGCAGAACATGGTCCATATGCGTAGAGATGCTCTCCTCCCAGGGGTTCTAAGGTCGAGACGGAAGACACGCACAGGGGTGTAGTACATGCCGTACAGCACCGCGGCGCCGGCGGCGAGATAATCGAGCTCCTCGGTGAAGCGGAAGTCACGGGTGTGGAAGATGCTCGAGAAGATCCAGGCCGTGATGTTGAAGCGGGCCAACCAGATGTAGAAAGGCCGCATGGAGTAGTCCTCGGGGATCTGGGTGAGGACTTTCTGCAGGCCGGTATAGTGCGCCCAGAGGTTACCGATGGAGCAGATGACGCTGAAGGGTTCCTGCATGCCCAGGAGGCGGTGGAAGGGCCATTTTCCGTGGAACTGGACGACGCGGATGCCGGTTTCAAGACGGCGGTTCGTGATTATGAGCTGGCACGTGTGGTCGCATTCGGAATTGCAAGTCCATAAGAGAAGTCGGCGGTGGAAAGCTGTTGGATCATCCCGGTTAGTCTCAATATATTCTCTGGAGCTCTGTGCGTTGACGAAAGAGGAAACGACGTACGGATCGGGGTGTGAGGGGCTCCAGGAGCGCAATTCTCGGATTTGCAGACCTTTGGGGGACGTCAGTAAACCCGTGGTGCCATGTCGAGCGGAAGAAGCGGAAAGCACATCATACCTCAAGGCATTGTCTGAACTCGGGTAGCCTGTCACCTACGGAAGCTCGCGCAATACCTGCAAGAGCCAGGATGAGGACACATATGAAGAGGATGCGAAAGCATGACCTCCCCTCCAGGATTGTCATGATTGCAGCAGCATTGAACGAAGCGAAAGAAGATATTAGAGTATTACAAAGCTGCTACACAGGAAAAAAAGAGGACGAAGTTGTATGAAGGAACCTTGAAAAATAAGGGGGAAAAAAGGAGAAAGTCTACCCTAGGACGTAGTTTGATAAGTAGAGGTAAGTTTTCCATCTGCCGCCCATGATGATCCGTTGTTCACTGGCTGTGTTGGGGTATTTGATGCGGGGGGAGAGCAAGAGCTTAAATCACGGTGTTACAAGTAATCTTTGGGAGTCGGCAAGCATAATTCATTATTAATGACCACCGTTTTTGGCACTAAAATACACCGACCCTTTTTGGCCGTTTACCACCAGGGCTGGGTGCGGACTATTCTGTCCATGATTATTTAGACACCCGGGACGAAAATACTGAGGCGATCCTGTGCTTGTTGAGTACTCCGTATTAATAGATTATGTGCTCGTAGCAGGCTTTATTTGATTCATAATTCCGAATACGATATGTTCCCTACTCCGTACGGAGTACTAGGAATTTATTCAGGCTTGAGCATGGCCTGTGCAGTGGCAGCGCATGTACGGAGTACGGAGCAAAGGACCTGCATATAGGAGATTGACGAATTGAGTGGCATTATTGCAAGCTCGGAAGCAATAGCCCATGTTCTAATAGAAGCAAGACGCAGAAATCCAATACCTAGTCTCGTTTGATTTCTGTCTGCAGCTTGACTTGCATAATAATGGACTCACTTGACGACCAATAGATGCTTGGTCGCCTGGAAGCTCTAGATCATTTGTGTACGCAGGTTAATGCGACCCGCAAACGAACGGTTGCTATAACGACAGGTGGTAAATGATTGGCTAGCGCCCTAAACCTCCAAAATAATCCCCTGTACGCCCTGGAATCCTTCCTTCGTGATGCATCATTATCGACGCGACCAGCTTTTCGCGTAAAAAAAGATTTTGCTACTAATTTTGTATTTCCCTGCTCCTTTGGATCATGAGCTTCTTTGGCAAGTAAATATACGGTTCATACACGCGCCGACTTTAGGAGGACCAACCAATCGCTCGCATCACAGATAGAAACGCGTTCGCTTGCAACATCAAATAATGGCGACAGTCTCGCCCACACCAGCACCTGCGGGAATGACCCGTAGGACCTCACAACGCCAGGCGCTGCGACGACCTACATCCCGTGCTATGTCTCGCAGCGAGAGCCAGCAGCCTGCTGCCCCTGTCCCTGCCGCTTCTACGAGAAGCCAAACGGCGCAGCAACAACAACAGCAGCAGCAGCAGCAGCAACAGCAATATAACCAGGACGATAGCTCGGAGGATGAGATACCGGTACCGATGAAGCTCAGTGCTCTCACGAAAGCTTTGCTCAACGACGGAGCTTCAGACGAACACAATGCCGAGAAGCCTGCTCAGCCGTCACCACCCCGGACTAGGAGGAGGACGAGTGCGCTGAACACTTCTACTTCTTCCGCCTTAGAGTCTCGCCGACACCTGCGCTCAGGGAGCGCTCAGCTGCAAGACGGCGACAAGTCCTCTGAATCATATAACGCAGAGAAGGAAAAGGACCCTAGTCCTGTCAGGAAACGTGTCGTCCGTCTCAGCAATAACTCGCAGAGCGCCAATGCTATTGGCACTAGCGCCTCGAAACGCCGCTCCACGTCGACGTCGCGTCCTATGGGTGCGCGGGCATCTACCGCGCCATCGAGGCCTCAGAGCCGTACGGAGAACCGCGAGGCTCGCGAGAAGGCCGCAGAGGAGAAGCCTGAACCCCAACAAGATATCAACACTCCTGCCCAGGCCAATCGTGTTGTGCGAATTGTCACTGGTTCTTCTGGGAACCGCAGCCGCGTTGGCTCCTCGGGGCCTTCTTCTGGGAGATCGTTTGATCGGTCAATGGCTGACAAGTCTGCTATCGAGGGCGAAGAGGTGGAATACCATGAGGGGCCTGAGACAGTTGCGCGCAATGCTCCAGTCGTTAGTACGGGCAGCATCGCTCGCTACCCTTCCACCATTACCAAGACTAGGCCGGAAGAGATGAACCCTCAGAGCTCCATGCGTGTGAAGCGTGTTGGTAAGCTACCTGGCAGCTTCCTCAGTGGTCCTGCCCGCCGAGTAAGAAGGCGACAATCGGAAGAGGACGGCGAAGAGAACCCCGACATGGAGGGAATGGGAAGCCAGGAGCGTGACCACCCCATAGATGAGGTTCGTCAATCTTCCTTTTACGGTGACGGGGGACGCGACTTCAACTCTGGTAGCCCTGTTAGCGTTGCTGCTGCCTCGAGGGCCCTGAATAGGAGACATACCCCCAGTAGCGAGCGTCGCAGCTCTAGCAGGCCATCGCCCAGGCAACGCGAGCATCGTGAACAGTGGGAAGAGCCAGAGCAGCAGCCCCGGGAAGAACCTCAGAAGGAGCCTAAAGAGATTGATCTCGGCGAGATTCATGTTCAAGTTCCCGATTACAAGCAAGCACTTCCGAATTTCCATGATCAGGAGAACGAGGTACCTTCTAGTTACAGGCGCTCAAAACCCTCTGTGGACGGCATTCTTGAGAAGCTGCACAAGGAGCCCGCAAGTGTTGATGTCCGCCCGGTAAAGGTAGCCTCCCCAGACAGAAAGCCTTTAGCCCCAGTTGAGAACGCTCGGAATACTCCTATTAGGTCTGCGCCCCCTCCACCACCCAAAATGTCGGTACTGGAGGCAGCAACTTCAACTGCAGGTGCTGCAACTACCACCCAGGCGAAGCAGCGGAGGAACGTTCTGAAGGTCAATGGCAAATGCTATACCCGATTGGACTGTCTGGGTCGCGGCGGCAGTGCGAAGGTGTATCGCGTCACTGCCGAGAACGGCAAGATGTTTGCCTTGAAGCGTGTCTCCCTAGAGCATGCTGATGAGTCGACAATCAAAGGGTTCCGAGGAGAGATTGATCTCCTCGGGAGGCTTTCTTCTGTTGAACGCGTTATTCAATTATATGACTATGAGATGAATGAGGAGAGGCAAACTCTGACCTTGGTGAGTTGATTTCTTTTTCCAAGAACATTTAACGTGAGCGAGATTGCTAACTAGCTCTCTGTAGCTTATGGAGATGGGCGAGCTTGATTTGCACACTCACATGAGAGCCCGCCAGGACCCTGAGACACCAAGATTCGACCCCGTCTTTGTGAGGTTTTACTGGAAAGAGATGTTGCAATGCCTCCAGGCCGTACATGAATGTGATATTGTCCACTCTGACCTTAAGCCCGCCAACTTTGTGCTCGTTCGCGGCACGCTCAAGCTCATTGACTTTGGCATTGCCAACGCTATTCAGACGGACCGCACCGTCAACGTTCACCGTGAGACACAGATCGGCACGCCAAACTACATGTCTCCTGAGTCTCTTATGGACTCTCAGCCTCGCGCTGGTCGCCTACCTGGCCAGGCGAAGCTTATGAAGCTTGGCAAGCCTAGCGATGTCTGGTCTTTGGGGTGCATTCTGTACCAAATGGTGTATGGCCTCCCCCCTTTTGGCCACATTGCGAACCAGATGGCACGATGCCAGGCCATCATTAACTGGCATCACCCCATCGAGTTTCCGACACGCGGCATGGGTGGCGCTCCCGTGCCGCCCTCGCTCATTCGCACCATGAGGCGCTGCCTTCACCGCGACCAGCACATGCGCCCGACCTGTGAGGAGCTTCTTCACGACTCTGACCCGTTCTTGCACCCCCCCGAGCTTAGCGACAAGGCCCTGCCTATGGATGAAGAGATGCTCGGTAGGATCATCCAGAGCGTTGTCAAGCGTTGCCAAGATCGCATGCCCACCGAGGCAGAGGCACAGAGTGCCTGGCCCCAAGCATACTGGCACAGCGTTAAGAAAGCCATGGCCGGCCGAATGTGATGCCCCGAAGGAGCAGGCGATGTTAAAGATGGAGAGCAGTAATGAAAGAACCCTGTAGGGGAGCAAAAACCCAATCAAACGCATTTTAACGACTTTTCGACATGATGGGAGAATATACATATAATGCTATTCTGGGAGTGGAGGCGTGTTGGTCTTTTTTTGGAGCATTCCTTCTTTTTTTTTTGTTCTTTTTTCTTTTTACACTACTATGCAGCCTTTTGTATTTCTTTCTTGTACAAACCCCTTATGAAAAGATTGTATGCATATCATCATGTAAATTCTGATAGCAGGCGACAGCATAGATTTTTGTTTTAAGGCGTTGGATGAGGATATACCGCTTCGGCGACTCTGCTCGTATAATGGCAATTTTATCGTTTCTGGTCAGCGAAAAAAAAGAAAAAGAAAAAAAGCAACAATTTCCCACTTGCTAGTGAACATGGTCAATGACCTGAATGACACCTGATATGTGCAATCCAAGCCAAGGCAACCACTGTTCTTGTTCTACAGTGCCGATCGAGAACTGTAGAAAGCTCAGCGGTGGATGTCATGAATCGATTTGTATACATTATCTCCATATATATAATCACATATAATTATACAAATTCGTTTTCAGCGATGGTCAGTTGCGTGACTGTGTAGCTCTTCGAGATTATCTATATGTTGTTTCCCCCCCGCGCCTGGTCCTACATTGCCTTGCATTTTCACTCCTCGGTATTTGCATCCTCCAAGGCCCCTTCCCACGAGCTCTTCACATTTAGCTCTGAGATGCGTAGGATGGTGTATCGATGTTTGCTCTTGGCCTGCTTGACCTTCCTCTGCCGTCTCTTCGTCTTGAGCTTGATTCTCAACGGCTCTGACTCTGTACCTAGTACTGTAGCACGGCACTCAAACACCCGCTCGTCGATGTGGGGGGCGCCCTTCAAGGTGTAGTCACGACTGCCGATAGTGCTGGCTCGGTTTAAACGGAGGACATCGCCTGGTAGCACCCCAGGCATCTTGAAGGGCAGACGTATGGAGTCGCCTTCCTGGACAAGGTATGGGAAGCCGTGGATGTGTACCGTGATGTAGTGTCCAGGTTGAGCGGCTAGGAGGGGTAGAAGGTTTTGTACGGAATCGGCGATGGGAGCTTCGGGCGCATGAGGGTGGCTCTTCTTAAAGGCGAGTGGCCGGGCTCGCTCTTTCGTGGGATTGGGAGCATTGTTAGGATGCGGCCGTGTGATAGGCTCGACGATGGGAGCTGCTGTGTTGAACATCCTCGTCAAGGATGGTAATAGTGTCGTCGGTTTTGCGCGAGCGCGCAGCTCCAGAGCGGAGCGGAAGAGGGCTCTGCTCATAACGATGTTGTGTGTATATGCGCCTGCAATGTGGGCAGATTATGACTTGGTGGCTAGAGTGCAGCAATTCTTGGATCTCTGGATCGTCGCTTGTGGGTTGAGGCAGACTAAAAAGCTGCAGCAATACAATTCAAGTGGGAGTTGGCGACCGGATCAAATTGGGCCGATGCGCCGACGTCGTCCCGAGATCTTGGCACCATGGTGGGTGGGCGCCACCTTAATTTTTTTCCCTTCGTACCTTTTACTTGGGTAGATCTGGGAGAGTTTTCCAACATCGCCAACAGCTTCACTTCGCCAATTAGGAATAAACCAAGTCCCAAAGAGGGCAAAACAACCCAAGATGGTTTGTGCTACCTCTTAGATTGCTGTGATCTATTATGCTGACATGTTGCTTTAGCCTCAAAACGAATACATGGTCCGGTCCCCAATGCCTTTCGTCGCTCTCGATGCGCACTAACACGGTTGTAGGAAAGATGGAGGAAGCTGCATGGGCGAAGGCTGGATCACGAGGAGCGCCTGCGCAAGCGCACTGCCCGTGAGGGGCACAAGGCCTCGCAGGATGCTCAGAACCTCCGTGGCCTGCGCGCCAAGCTGTACCAGGAGAAGCGACGCAAGGAGAAGATTCAGATGAAGAAGCAGATCAAGGCTCACGAGGAGAGGAACGTGAAGACGGCCGACGACCAGGACAACTCTACCCCGATGCCCTCTTACCTGCTCGATCGTTCCAACCCCTCTGCTGCCAAGGCTATTTCTTCTCAAATCAAGAACAAGCGTGCCGAGAAGTCTGCCAAGTATGTACTTTTCAAGCTGGACTTGTGTGGACGATGTTGACAAAATTTTAGGTTCTCCGTACCGCTGCCTAAAGTACGCGGTATTTCGTAAGTTGATAACATGACATGTGTGTGGGTGAAGTAAATATTGACGAGACAAAAGCGAGGAGGAGATGTTTAAAGTCGTCAAGACAGGGAAAAAGGTACAGAAGAAGGGCTGGAAAAGGGTAATCACGAAGCCTACCTTTGTCGGCCCCGACTTTACACGTCAGAATCCCAAGCGCGAAAGGTAAGTGCTCTGTTTTGAGACTGCTTGTGAAACCATTGCTTACATGCATTCCCAGATTCATCCGTCCTCAAGGTCTCCGTGTTAAGAAAGCTCATGTTACGCACAAGGAATTGGGAGTGACGGTGCAGCTGCCCATCATTGCTGTCAAGAAGAATCCTCAGAACCCGCTGTACACCAACCTTGGTGTTCTGACCAAGGGTACGATTATCGAAGTCAACGTCAGCGAACTGGGCTTGGTCACAACGAGCGGCAAAGTGGTCTGGGGGAGATATGCACAGATCACAAACAATCCCGATAACGATGGGTAAGGTTGACACGTATATGCTTCTCGTAATGGCAGATTGTGGCTGACTTTTGACCTTTAGGTGTGTCAACGCTGTTCTGCTCACTTAAGAGGGGAACCGGCTATTCTTTGCTTGATTCACTTTCGAGAGATACAGTGGCTTGCTTTTGGGCTTGTGGTTAGGAAATGCATCTGCTGGAGTTTAGGCGCGGATAGTTTTACAGAAATGAAATGGATTTGCCAGATGAAGTAACGGCAGAGGGATGATTGCGCTGAGACCAAAAAGCAGGGAATGGTAATATATGACGAATATACCCAATCTCACACAATGAGGTTATTTTTCAGCGTTTGGCCTAATGCTCTCAGTCTAATCCAAGCCTTATTGTTGTCTAGAGGAACGAGTAACGTCTACGAACTGATTCGTGATTCGTGCCTCACTGTAGAACAGTAGTAATAGAACTCTAAGGTACGGATACTACTACTACTAGTCATACTCTAGGTAGAGTAGTAGATTATGGCCTATCCAGGTACGACTAAAATCAGGGTCCTGACTAAGGTGAGCAGGCGGTGACCAACTCACGCCCATGCCATCACATTTTTTTCTGCCCGAGACAAGCAAGGCAAAGAGGAAGCTGTTTTTTTTTTCTTTTTTGGCGGAGGGACCCGCAACGAGGCGCTAACGCAGCCTCTGAGTTTTGCACGACCCTCTCCTCTACTTTCCCCATTGCGACTCGACATCTTTGGGCTCCCAAGTTTTTCTTAGTCCTCTTCCTTTTAAGTTCTCCAACGTCGCCCAAGAGGAATTTCTTTCTTTTATCAGCTCATTCCTCGTCTCGTTTAATATATCTATTTGACCAACATGTCTGGCGACAAGATGGACGTTGAGCATGCCGAGGAGCAGATGAAGGCTATGGCTCATAGTGAGCAGCACTACTTCAAGAGGTAAGTCGGTCTGATCCAAAAAGGAAATTTAAAAAAAATGAGACTTCAGAATACTGACGGACTGGGGCAAAAAAACAGCTACGACCACCATGGTATGATTAATGCGATTTTTGAAAATGAACGAGAAGAACGAACTCCGACTGACTGACCCTGTTTGTGTTTCGCTGCAGGCATTCATGAGGAGATGCTGGTTTGTGACCCCTCCCCCCACCACCATCTCGCTGGCCCCGCGAAAACGGCGATGGCTTCATTATTTTCGAGATGGATGCTTTCACTGTTTTCCTAGTTTTGCTAACCATGATTTGCGCATTTGTAGAAAGATGAGGTTCGCACCCGCTCGTATATGAACTCGATTGTGCAGAACAAGCATATTTTCAAGGACAAGGTTGTCCTCGATGTTGGCTGCGGCACCGGCATTCTATCCATGTTCGTCAGCCCCCCCACCCCAGCTATAACCATATACAGCCTCTAGAGGAGAGGAGAGGGAAGAAGGAGAAGAGAGAGCCTCAAGCTAATATACGTGTTTCCATCATTCAGGTTCGCTGCCAAGTCCGGCGCAAAGCACGTCATTGGCGTCGACATGTCCACCATCATCTTCAAGGCCCGCGAGATTGTCGCCGTCAACGGCCTCTCTGACAAGATCACCCTCATCCAGGGCAAGATGGAGGAGGTTCAGCTGCCCTTCCCCAAGGTCGATATCATCATCTCAGAGTGGATGGGCTACTTCCTCCTCTACGAATCCATGCTCGACACCGTCCTCTACGCCCGTGATACCTACCTCGAGAAGGACGGCCTCATCTTCCCTGACAAGGCTACCATTTTCTTTGCTGGTATCGAGGACGGCGACTACAAGGAGGAGAAGATTGGCTGTACGTTGCTCCTCTCCCTTCACCTGACGTTTTTTTTTGCTTTTCTCTCTAATAACTTCTCTGCGCAGTCTGGGACAACGTCTACGGCTTCGACTACAGCCCCCTCAAGGAGACTGCCCTCTCCGAACCCCTCGTAGACACGGTCGAGTTGAAGACCGTCGTCACCGACCCTGTCCCCGTCTTGACCCTCGACCTCTACACCTGTACCACCGCCGACCTTGCCTTCACCACTTCTTTCAAGCTCCCCGTCAAGCGCGATGACTTCATCCACGCCCTCGTCGCCTGGTTCGACATCGACTTCACCGCCTGCCACAAGACCATTCGCTTCTCCACGGGCCCCCACACAAAGTACACCCACTGGAAGCAGACCGTCTTCTACTTCAAGGACGTTCTCACCGTCCAGCAAGGAGAGGAGGTCTCCTGCGTCCTGCAGGTCAAGCCCAACTCCAAGAACAGGCGTGATCTTGACATCGACATTGACTACTCTTTTGAGTCGGATGATGTCAACAGAAACGCTGCTGGCAAGTGCGAGTTCAAGATGTGCTAAAAGGCATTATTTGCCGTTTTTATTTCATATATGGTGAAAGCTGGGGTCATGTTTAAGCCATGTCATCTATCTCCGGGTGCATAGGAAGGGAAGTTTGGGCGTATTGATGAAGCTCTCACTGGATGAATTTGGCTTTGTGAGAAGCAGATAGAAATGGGCTGCTAAAGTCTGGGCGGCCATATGATCTACGACATTAGGAGTGATACCATATTCAAAGAAAAAAGCATATGAATAGATCTGTTCCATCAATCAATGAAGCCTCCATCATGACTATCTCATCACATAGAGCTGGATGACTACTTTTGTTATAAAATCAAAATACCAGCTGCTTTTGTTGTTTAATCGCTAAATTCCAAATATACCATACTCCCAACATGATCCATCTTTAATCCCATTTGCTTTTTTAAGTTTTTAAATCGGAACAATAATCGCCATTAATAAGCGTTCGCTCTTAAAGGAGTAGCAAAGCTGAATTGTCCGTATTGTCATTCTCAATGGGTCCAGATAGTTCGCCTCTCCTACGAGGCTGAGCCGTGATTCTTCACGAGTGTTGACACCTTGTTGGCGAGCTCATCAGCCTCAGAACGTGTAGCGGCTTCGGCATACACTCGGCAGGCATTCTCTGTCCCACTAGCGCGAGCGAACGAACGAGCGTTGGTGTACTTCTTAACACACAGGTCAATCTCATCTTGCAAGCGAGGAGGGTGGGAGAGCCGGCGCTCAGCATCGTATGTTTGGAAAAGGTCCTTGTCGCTAACCTCGACGCGGACAAGGCGGTTGGGGAGGTCGGTGTAGGTCATGGCCCAATCGCGGAGGGACCAGGCCCTGTGCGCAAGAATGACCTCGACCATCAGCATGTCGGAGATGGCATCGCCAACAGTCTGGTTGATGAGATCGGAAACGGCAGCCAGGGTATCGAGAGCCTCCTTCTGAGCGGGTGACTGGGGCTCCTTCTCGCGGAAGAGGCGAGTGGCCTCCTGAGAGAAGACAACCGTACCGTGGCCGTTGGCCTCGAAGTACACACCGACGTCGAACTGGCAAGCGGCGTGGTGCAGGTGCTTGACGCCGGTGGGTGTGCAAACGACGGGGAGCTGGAGGTGTTTTTCAATGTAGTTGGTGCTAGCACCGTTGGCGTAGGCCGTTTGAACGACGCCAATGCGAAGGTCGTCCTGCAGACCAGCGGAGCGAACAAGCTCGCCAATGAAGGAGGCGTTGAGCGAAGATATGCGGTCGCCATCGAGCATGAAGAAGCCGGTATCGGGGTCGACCCAGTAGTACATCAAACGGTCGGCATCGCCGTCAAGAGAACAGGTCCTTACACCGGGAGTAGGTTTGGGAACAGGAGGAGCACGCTGTTTGGTCTTGACAAAGTCGGCGCCGCACTTTATATACCTATTAGCAAAAAGAAAATCACAATACTATGGTCGACTTACGTCTAGATTGAGAACTTCGGGCTTGTGGACGTTGTCATTGACGACCTGGCAATCGAAGCCAGTAACATCCGTAGGAATAAACTTGAGAAGATCTGACAGCTTGGGTCCGCCAACGCCATTGGCACAGTCCACAATCAGGGGACCCTGAACTTTCTTACCCCTGAGAGCCCGTACGAAGGCCTCGGACATCTTCTCGTAGTAGCCTTCCAGAGTGGGCTTTCCGTAGGCTTTGGGAGTACCTTCAGTATTGACACAGCGCACGAGATAGTGTAGCTGAGGCGTTGTGAGGATCTTGTAGTCAGTATATTCGGTTCCAGTAGCCTCGAAGGCGTCGGCAAGAGCAGCAACGAGGGTGTGACCCGAAGGTCGCGTGTCTCGACCGTAGACAACTTTGCCGGGGGCGCTCAGGTCGATCTTGAGCTTTTGCGCAAGAGCCTTGTAGGTTTCGAGGAGCTCCTGGTCAGACTGGCAGTTGACCAGGGAGGTAGCATGAGCCTCCCAGTCTTGCTCAAGCATCTCTCCCATTGGGTCGACAATCTTGACACCATTGTCGACAGCCGGGTTGTGGCTGGCGGTGATCATGACACCGATGGCCTGGCTTCCCAGTCGACGGCTTCGGAGGCCCGAGAGAAGGCCAACACGGAACGAGACGCCATCAAGCAGGTCAGCCTTCATGCGGAAGCCAGCCGTGCCGTACTTGTAGACATGACCCTCGATGATAGGGTGCTTGGCCGAGGCAGCGAGAAACTTGTCGTCTTCCATGGTTGTTGCTGTAGCTTGTAGTGGAGGAGGGTTGTCAAGGTGGACGCCGAGAAGGGAGGAGGGAAAAGAAGGTGGACAACGAGGCAAAGATGAAGTGGGTGCAGGTATAGCTAAGTACTAGGAGTACCAGTACCACTAGAAGTACTAAGAGGTACCTGTAGCTCCCAATGGCCTGCAGGACAAAGTGCAACAACGCAAATATGGGAAAGTTGGCAGGGCTCGATTAATGCCCTCACGGACACTAGTAGTTATTATAATAGTAGTAAGTGAAATGACGGAAAGCGCCAATTCAGGTGGAGCAAAAGTGCGTTTAGTTGCTGGCTTGACAGGCAGCTTAAGACTAGAAAAATGTGAGAATACGAGCAGGTTGCTACGAAGCGAGACGGGAAGGACTTCGAGTTACGAGAGGAGGTAATCTTCTGACAGAACAGAAGGAAGCCCCGCGTTTTTCGCATCGATGTCACCTTGAGAGCACACTGCCAGCAGTAGCCCCTCCTGCTCCTGCCCCTCCATCTCATGCAGTGGATCGACCGCCCCGTCCCATTAGCCATTGCAGCCAGACAGAATACGCCGCCCGTTTCATGTGCAACATTCACAACCGAAGCAAGCGTGGTGTTCCCTGGCAACTATTACATAGGTACCTGTAGAAGCCATCTTATCTTACTTTACCATTCAATGCTATTTCGGTCCTAATCAAATTGCCACCAGCCAAAATATCAGCCGCAGCAACTTTTGCAGGCCCACACAAAATACGATCGCTATTAGTGATCTAGAGATATTCTAATTAAAGGCCTTTGCCTCTCTCCTGTTTCACCAATAAAAGTCTAGACTGAAGCTTCAGCTTTGGGAGGTCCCATGAAAATTGGTTGTTGTTGTTGATTAATTTCTATGCGACTGCGTTCTTTGTTGTTGGCGTTCCATTGCTCGCATATTGCACAACAATGCCCACACTTTATATCACGACAGCAGCTTGTAGTAAGACCTTTGTGATGGCATAAGCTCAGATATGTCGAGCCAAGTGATAGCAGGCTCATCCAACTTTCACCTCTTCTAGAAAATCTCCCGTAAGCTCATCGTGTGCGCCCTAATGCGGCCAACAGGAACGAAGCTTGCCAGATCAAGTGGTCCAGAAGTATCTCAGATTTTAGTACCTGTGCCTGGTACTGTAGTCCTTTGGGCTGACCACGAGACCGCGGCCCTTCTTCGCTCCTCTGTAAATGGTCTCAATAATGTCGATGAGCTCTTGCTTATCCTCAAGCACCCAGTTCAGCTTGTTATTGTTGCCGGTACCAAAATCACACATCATGTGCTTATTGCGGAAGAAGAATAGAATTGAGCATGGGTCATACAGCTCATACATGGCGTTGAAGTCGGGCACCTGATCGATATCACAGAGGTAGAGAACTGCAAAGTTTTTGACCTTCTCCGCTATCTTGTAGAGAACTTCATCTTGCAGCATACAGTCCTAGATTCGTTAGCTGGATGATGACGAATTGAACTCATATCTGCTTGAACCTACCGGATCATGATCGCGGCCGAAACGAATCACCACAAGACGATCTTCCTCTGTAGAGCATGGTCAGCCTTCAGACTAGCGAGGTCAACCAACTTTGAGCTAAAGGAGAAAAAAAACAGTTAGAGTACATACCGGAAAGTATAGCCTGGTCAACATGCCATCCTGAGTTCAAGTGTGGAAGCACTACTGAGCCCATGGTGTGTGTGCTTATCAAAGTTGCAAACGTGCTGGCAAAGAAGCTGATATGGCAGCACTTGAATGAAATTCAAAGTTTATAATGTTTTGTTGCGATGCTGTTTCCGTCGGATTTTGCAGAAGCAAGTGATCAGGCTGCGAGTGGCTGTTTCTGTAGAGTTATCTTACGAACCGTCACATGACTCGCTCTTCACCCCAAATTCTGTTCTGTTGTGATTCGTTCTAATTATCGTTGTTGAGGTACTCCGTACCTCGCAGACGCGGGCACCCAGGTTGGCCCCACTGCTTAGTTGATTGATCACGTGTACTCGTGTCATTATGTGTTTGCACCCGTCAGCGTGAAACGCGTCTCTCTAACGCTCGCCAAGGCGCTCAACACCGAGCTCAACCACCATCCATCTTTGGTACTTCTTGGGCCCAATAATTTCTTTGGAGCGTACGGAGTATACGGACTGCTAAATCTCGCAATAAATTGGAATTGTGGCCATTTTCCCCAGAAAATGGCTTTGCTGAGAGCTACATATCGTTGACAGGGATCATGGACGATTTAGAAAGTGCCAACCCTCAGCTCCTGGCCTGGGTCAAAGAATGGCTGGATGTGGCTAGAGAGCGCAATTCGAAAGGTATCACGGCATACAAGAATGCCTATGAGTCACTCAAAGCTTGCCCGATAACCTTTCAACATCCAGCAGAGCTGCAACAGCTAAAGGGCTTCGGCCCCAAGCTATGTGAGCGCCTTCAGGATAAGCTAAAGAAGCACTGTGATGAGAATGGACTGCCCATGCCAGAGCACCCTCAGGTTCGCAAAGCCCGAGAGCGAAACGAGCAAGGGGCGGGTCAAGATGGCGAAGGTGCAGCAAAGCCTAAGAAGGCTAGGAAGCCAAAGTCTTATGTACCTGCTTTCAGGTCCGGGGCATATGCAATTATTTTAGGTCTCTCACTGCAGGAGACGGGGTCATCTGTCGGAATGACGAAAGCCGACCTGATTGAAGTTGCTCAGCCGCACTGCGATTCCTCATTCACAGCCCCGAATGACCCAACCAAATTCTACACCGCTTGGAATTCAATGAAGACTCTCCTCCAAAAGGAGCTGGTGTACGAAAGAGGGCGACCCCTTCGCAGATATGCATTGACTGACGAAGGCTGGGAGGTCGCCCAGCGCATCAAAGCAACAGCCCAATGCCGCGCAGAGATTCCAGTTCCTAGCAGAGGATTGCAGGAACCAGAAACCACTCAACGCCAGGCTTCGGTCTTGAGAGATGAATCTCAACCTCCAGAGACTCAGGACCAGCCGATTGTCCCTTCTCCATATCAGAACGTTGTAGCAGATGGGCCGATTGTATCTGACAGCAGTACGGTTCCTACTTTTACACCGATTAGACTACCGCCGGGGTCATTTTCTGTTCAACTCCTTCTGGATGTTCGAGAAGTGAGAGCAAAGACGGACAGAGATTATATGAAGGAGGAGCTGGCAAAGCAGGGGGTCACCCCTACGATGCGCGCTCTCGAAGTTGGCGATGCTCAATGGATTGCCAAGTGTCATGATCCAAACCTTCTAGCAAGGCACGGTGCTGAGGGGGATGAGGTCGTTCTCGATTGGATCGTGGAGCGGAAGCGCCTCGATGATCTCATCAGTAGTATCAAAGATGGTCGGTTTCATGAGCAAAAATTCCGTCTGAAAAGATCGGGGGCAAAAAAAGTCATCTACATCATTGAAGAGATCTCGATGGATGTTGCTTCCTACCAGAGGTACGAGGAAGCAGTGCACTCTGCTCTGGCCTCTACCCAGGTAGTCAACGGTTACTTTGTCAAACGTACCGCTAAGATGGACGACACAGTCAGATACCTCTCACGAATGACAGAGATGCTGCGTCGCACGTACGAGCGGAAGCCACTTAACGTGATACCTACAAAAGTGCTTACTGCTCAGAACTATGTCCCTCTTATCGACAGTCTGCGCAGCAGGGACGAATCGGTCGGGTACTACGTCACCTACCCGGCCTTTGCTTCCTTGGCCTCCAAGTCAGAGATGATGACCTTGAGAGACGTTTTTCTGAAGATGCTGATGACTACCAAAGGTGTCACTGGAGAGAAGGCGTTGGAAATTCAAAAACGGTGGAAAACACCAAATGACCTAGTCAAAGCACTTGAAGCCTGTGGCTCTGGCGAACAAGGGCGAAAACGAAAAAGAGAATTGGTCTTTGACCGGATGGGCGGATTGATGGGCAGGAAAAAGATAAACAAGGCACTAAGTCAAAAGATTGCCGAGGTATGGGGGGATGCATAGAAAAGACATTGTATTAAATGGCAAGGAGAGAAAGTTCGATGCGCATGATAGCCCACTTTATCGCTCCAAGAAGATCTTACATCCAACTTACAACCTCATGGCTTGGCTCCTAAGCCCTGAGCCACAAGGTCCTCGACCATTTTGCGCAGCATGGGAATGGAAGCAGATCCGCTTTCATTACCCATCAAGCCTGCCAATGACTTCTCGGCGTACTTTGCCATCATGTCAACTTCAAGATTTATGGTGTCGCCGGGCTTCTTCTGTGCAACAATGACCTTTTCTTGGGTGTACGCGATGAGCATTACCTCCCACCACCCCTGATCATCATCAACCTTGGTTACGGTCAGGCTGGTGCCGTCAATTGCCACGTATCCCTTGTAGATAATATACCGGAGCACCTCACGGCTCTTGGGTTTGAACCGGATGGTCAAGGCGTTCCCATCGGGGGTGACGGATACGATCTCTGCGGTGGTGTCGACATGGCCCTGAACAAAGTGGCCTCCCATCCTCGTGTCGGCACGGACGGCCCGCTCGAGGTTTACACGGCTTGACACGGCAAGCGTACCGAGGTTGGTTACTCTTAGAGTCTCTGGGGCCACGCCGATGGTGAACTGGGAAGATGTGAATGAGGTGACGGTAAGGCAGACGCCGTTTATTGCGATTGAGTCACCGTCGTGGCAATCAGAGAGAAGCGTCGATCCATCGGGGATAGTTATGGTCATAGATGTACCACCGGTCGTGTCATTATTGTCAACCTTGGTGACGACTTCATCATGTATTAGCCGATTTTCATCTCCATCAATTCTGCGATACTTACTCCCAATATCTTCCACAATACCAGTGAACATGGTGGATGATTTTATGCCTCTTAAAGCTTTGAGAAATTACGTTTCGTAGAGATTGGAGCTGAAGATGTGGATTAATATACCTAGTTGAATAGGTGAAGGTTTAGACGTGTAAAGACCTTATGGATATATGTAATGGTTAGTGAGCAGTGAACTACTACTCAACTCATCGAACGTTCCAAAAGGGTCATGAGGACCCCGCGATGCGCTGAGAGAGTCTGCACCCCACCTAGAAATTTTATCGATAAGCCACCAGCCCAAATTTTCCCACTTAAAGTGAAGAAGAGCAACTGAGCGCCATCTAAAAGTTCATAGAGACAAGATTTCTCGGTAATAGCAGAAGCTGACCCCATTTTCGACTTGCAAATACCGATCATAAACATATCCGAAGTTACTCAACCTGAATCAGCTACGTCTCTACCACAATGGCACCAAATAAGCCTCCCGGCACCAAGAAAAACGCCGGTACCTTGCTCCAAGATGCCGAGACTCTTTTGACGGTTGGGGATCTCGACGAGGCCATCTCCCTCGCTCTAGATGCCTTGGAAGTCACCGGAGAAGGTGGCGACTTTGAGCTGCGTGCCTTGAACTTGCTTGGGACACTGAACGTCGAAGCTGGCGAAATCGACGATGCGCGAAGCTATTTTGAGCGCGCCGTGAAGCTCGATCCTGAGGGCGCAATGGAAGAAAACGTTGGAGGTGGTCCCGAGAAGTTTCTGCTTCTTGCGCAATTGAGTGAAGAGGGTGGCCAGGATAGCGTACAGTGGTACGAGCGTGGCGCTGCGTCCTTAAGGAAGAAGATCGAGGCGTTGACAGGCTTGTCGCGGAAAACACCCGAGCAGGAATTGTCCCTCGATGAGAAGCAACAGAAGCTGGGCGAGGTACTATGCGCAGTAGTCGAGGTCTACATGACGGATCTGTCATGGGAGGAAGATGCGGAGCAACGATGCGAGGCCCTTATCACCGAAGCCACCATGATTGCACCCAAGGCCGCCGAGACCTGGCAGACAGTGGCCAACGTTAGGATCTCACAGGAGAGATTGGAAGAGGCCAAGGAGGCCTTGAAAAGGAGTATGGACCTATGGCAAGACCTGCCACCGGAACATCCTGCCGTACCCGAATTCCCTACCAGAATCAGTCTTGCCAGGCTACTCATGGAGGCTGGAATGGAGGACGATGCCCTCAAGGTGGTGGAACGCCTCGTGTCAGACGATGATCAGAGTGTTGAGGCCTGGTACCTCGGGGGATGGTGCCTGTATATCACGGGGGAGAAGATGAAGGAAGCTAGCAAGGAAGACGACTTCAAATCTAGTTGGTCTGCTTCGAGGAGGTGGCTAATGCAGTGTCTCGGGCTCTTCGAGCTTCTAGAGTACGAGGACGAGAGACTTGGACAGCACGCGACTGAGTTGCTAGAAAGTATCAACAAGGTGCTTGGCCCTCCCCCTGATGGCGATGACGACGAAAGCGGCGATGACGAGGAGGACGAAGAAATGAAGGAATAATTTGCGACAATTGGGACAAGTCTTATATGGCGTTTGGGGGAATAGAATAAACAAAAGCTACACTCTGCATCAGTGCGTCGGAAAGTTATCTTGAACGTAAGAAGGGAGATTTTGGGGGTGTTGGACTGCTTGTGAGAGACGAATACCCTAAATTTGATTAAACAGTAGTAGTCTTCAAAAAAGAAAAAGAAAGAAAGAGAGAGAGAGAGAGGAAAGAAAGAAAGAAAGAAAAACTCTTCTACGACTTTCAAGTGCCCCCAATCATCAATTGAATTCCATCCCATGCATTGCATTTTCCCGCACTTCCCATCTACGCCTTGATATCGAGCTTCTCGAGGCCCTCAGCAGGCACATCATCGTCATCTTCATCTACGCCCTTGCCGACCTGGCCGGTCTCCCAGAGCTGTCTCCCAGTCATCTTCACCGGCTCCTTGACCCTTTGCTTCTTCAGCTCGGCGAGTCGCTCCTCTTCTTCCTTGATTCTCTTCTCCTCCATCTCCTTCATGAAGTCCTCGCGCCACTTGAGGAACGTCTCTCTTGTTACGAGTGTGCCTTGGAACTTCTTGTTCTCTTCCCTTTCGGCAGCGAGGACGTTCTCTTCGTGCTCCTTTTCGATGACGTCCTTCCTCTCCTGGATGAGACTTTCGGCGGCATCCTTGAGGGTTGAGACGAGTGTGAAGACCATGGCCATACCAATGCTCTCCTGAATCGTCTCTTCCAGTCCGGCAAGGAGTTTCTCCCTGTCTTCAGAGACGTTGAAATGTGGATGCGACACGGCGTCGTTTGGATTTTGAATCTCTAGGTAAGGGGGTACGTCTGGGTACTCGTCTGGGTACCTCACGTTGAGGAGAAATGAAGGCGCATCCTCTTCATCTTCGCCCGGAATATCGAGCTTGACTAGTACTCTATATTCCGTTTCTGAGATGTCTAGACGCAAACCAGTATGAGTTTATATGACTGTATTTGCATCTAACTGTAGGAAGACGACGTACCTGTGATTTCCTCGGGGAAGATGGAGTCGAGCACCTCGCGCTCCTCAACTTGCTCTTCGCGCCCCATTCTGTACAGACGCCTGTTCTAACGATAGTATGCTCGCAGAAATGAGCCGAGTGAGTTGACGAGCAGCCAACTGACTGAATGAAGTGAAGTGGGGTCCTGGCTCGTTCCATTCTTTCGCGGGGTGTGGAGGACCACAAAAGGTTTAGCGGCACTTACACCGCCCGGCAATTGTTCAAAAAATTTGGACATTAGCGACTTCAATTGCAGAATTTCCATGGCCAGGGCCCAGCACCATCCTAGTACGTAGTGATTGTGTCTTTATCAGCATTTGCCCATTTTTTAGCCACAACAACATCACACAATGGCTACCAAGGAAGCTGTGAACGACAAGAAGAGGAAGGCGACTTTCGTCAAGGCCAAGTTGGAAGATAAGCCGAATAAGGTCCGGCTGGATCAGATGAAGAAGCCCAAGAAGGTCGAGAAAGAGGAGGAAGAGGATAGCTTCGAGGACTTTTCTGATTCAGACGGTGGTGCCCAACTTGACGGCCAGTCCAATGGTGCTCCCAATGGCAAGGATTTTGAACGACGTGAGTATTCCTCATCAATCAATTGCAAAATTACATACTAACATTGGAGCAGCGACCGGCCAGACCTCCCGCGAAAGCCACCTAAAGCAGAAGCAGCTCGCAGCCGAGCGCAAAGCTGCAAAGCCCCTCGCAGATGAAGTCGCACGTACAAAGAAGATTTGGGAGAGGCTACGCATCAAGTCAAGTGTCCCCAAGGACGAACGTCAGAAGCTCGTGGACGAACTCTTCACAATCATCACCGGGCGCATGCGTGACTTTGTACTGAAACACGATGCCACCCGAGCCGTACAGACCGCCATTAAATACTCGACGCCTCTACAGAGGAAAGAAATTGCCAAGGAGCTTCAGGGCGCCTACGCTCAGCTTGCTGAGAGCAGATATGCCAAGTTCCTTATTGGCAAGCTCATGATCCACAACGATGAGGAGATCCGCGACACCATTATTCCTGAATTTTACGGCAAGGTCCGAAAGATGATTAACCATCCTGAGGCGGCATGGATTCTCGATGATATTTACAGAACGGTGGCGACAAAGGAGCAGAAGGCTATGCTGCTCAGAGAGTGGTATGGACCAGAGTTCGCCCTAAAAGAGATGACCAAGGATAGTGCGCCTACAGCCGATCTGAAGGATATTTTGGAAAAGGAGCCCAGCAAGCGAAGCCCCATCATGAAGACTCTGTTCGGCATGATCAACTCATTGGTGCAGAAGAAGATGACAGGATTTACCATGCTTCATGATGCTATGCTACAGTACTACCTCAACACGGAATCCGGCACCGAGGAGCTCGGCGAGTTCAACGAAATGATTAAGGGTGATGAGAGCGGCGATTTGCTCAAAAATCTTGCATTCACCCGCTCCGGTGCTCGGTTAGTCTGCTACTTGCTAGCTCATGGCACTGCAAAGGACCGCAAACAGCTACTCAAAGCTTACAAGGAGGCTTTCCTTATGATGGCTGGAGACGTTTTCGCGCATGTTGTTATCCTCACTGCCTACGACGTCGTTGACGACACCAAGCTCACATCCAAGGGCATCTTCCCAGAGCTACTAGGGGAGGATGAGGATTCTATTGCACAAAATGTTATTGGGACCGTCAACAATACCGTGGCAAGGACAACTATTCTCTATCTATTCGAGGGTCTATCCAAGTCATTGTTCCCTGCAGGCCAGTCTTTTGACCTAGATATTCTCAAGGAAGTTCATGAGATCCGCAAGACCACGAGTAAGAAAGACGCCGACGTTAGGAGAAAAGAGCTCATCGCTGCCATGTCTCCCCAGTTACTGTCAGTCATTGCTAGCTCGGCTGCCGATCTGGTCTCGACATCATTTGGTTGCCAGTTCGTTGCCGACGTCCTCATTGATGGCACTGGAGACAAGACGGCAGCCATCGAGGCTGTTGCCCAATGCGCGGCAGGAGACCCTACGGTGCAGCCTACTGAGACTGGAGAAGAGGGACTTGGCCGCACCCACATCTCACAGACGCCTTTTGGCAGCAGAATGCTCAAGTCACTTATTCAAGGTGGCCGGTTCAACAAGGAGGTCGGTAAGGTTGTTCCCGTGGATCCTCCTCTGGAGTTCGCCAACACCCTCTACCCCATTATTCAGGAACACATTGTGGAGTGGGCGACTGGTGCCGGCTCCTTTGTTGTCGTCGGCTTAGCTGAGGCCGCCGATTTCAGTGAGGCAGACGAGATGAAGAAGACACTCAAGAAGAACAAAAAGTTGTTGGAGAAGGCGTCCAAGGAGGCCACTGCCGAGCAAAAGGCGGCGAAGGAGGCAGCGGACCAGGAGGGTAAGAAAAGCAAGAAGAAGGGAGAGAAACCTGTCGGAAATGTCGGCAGCAGGATTCTCTTGGAAGCATTATGATCAAGTATCCCATCAAAAGGCATATAAACGCCGGCGTTTGGAGTACATATAATATCGCATATTTGCATCAAATTTCATCGCTTGCGCTTGAGTGCGTATTTGCCCGGTTTTAGCTTGTTGAGCAATGATGTATGTGGCAGTGTAACGCTACCACTACGAGCAGCAGCAGAAGCCTACAATGCAACGTGCGCTCGAGCTGAGTATCTACTAGGGTAGGGAATTCCTCGATAGAACGTTATCAGCCGAGTATATTACACTGTCGCTTGATCTGCCGTTGTTGTGCAAGGTTACCCAAGGGCGCCACATCAGACATCTCAAGAGTTACACTGCGCAGCCGTTGTTGAGCCTCGAAGTAGTTTCAAATGTTTATCACCATAAGGGCAGAGCGCCGAGAGGAAGACGACTCCCAATGGAAACCTACAATACGGACAGCCATGCAAATACACGTCTGATATTCACATGGGCTATATGTACTCTTTGCATTGTATGGGCTTACAGTGGAATAGCTTCAAAAAGATCTGATTATTAGGGATGATAAAGGACTGAACAATATCTAATGCTTTGCAAACCATGAAGTGAGCGAGTGAGCCCTGAGATTCCATGAAGCACATGCACATGACTTGAAGTACCTAGTTCCAACTCGGCGGTTCCAACTCGGCGCGACTCAAACTCGTCTCAACTGCCTGCCAAGTTACAGCTGGCAGCAGCAGGCACCTCAGTTCTTAACTTGGCAGTTGCTTCTGCCGCATCTTCACCCGAGATCGATACCTTTTTTTCTTTTTCTTTCTTCTTTTTCCTGATCTGTTCTAGATATTCAACTTCGTGGCCGCGCACTCACCTGCTTCCTTCCTTCCTTCCTTCCTTCCTCACCTATAAATCACTGCCGCCCACTTTCTCTTTTTATAAATTATATTCCAAGGGCTTGACAACCCAAGCTGAACTCGAATACATGATTCCTTCGTTTGCATGAGCTGAATGGGTCCCGTATCCGGAAACCTGATTCACTGAATCATCACCCTTCCAACTCGCCAAATTTCTATCCCTCCCATCTCCTCGCGGCTCGCATCTCGACGTAACCAAACAGTGTCACGTACAATCAATCAATCAATCAATCAACCATGTCTAGCGACACTTCTCTTGTCATCCGAGATGACAGGGACCCTGCCCACCTTGCCGCAATGTTTCCGCGAAACACTATCGATGAACCGTCAAGTGGTATTAAGCTGACGGCTACGAAAGAGGAGGCCTCCGAATCAACCCTCGTCAATATCGCTACCATGACGGACAAGACGGATTCTGGAAGGACTGTTACCATTCCCAACAGTGAAGTTGTCACTGTCACGCAGCATACACTAATTGTCACCGACAAGAGACCAGAGACCACCTTTACCACTGCTATCGAGACCCCTTCCACTATTACCCCAACCCAATCCAGGGGCCAGACCCCGCTGCTACCTCCTCAAGAGACTGATGGGAGCATTGAGAACAATGGAGATGGCAGTGGCGGAGGAGTCTTTAGTACTGGTATACTTGTGGGCATCTCTGTTGGCGGTGCAGCAGTCATTGCCCTGATTGTCTTCCTGGTGCTCTGGGTCAAGCGACGGCAGAAGAAAAGCAGAGACGAGCACCAGAAGGCAGTGAATGACGAGCCTGGCAGGGATCACCTTTCTGAGGAGAAGTTCTTCCCTTCACAGCATGTCACCCCACACACCACGGGCACACAAGGCGAGGACCCTTTTGCGCCTTTTGGAGGTACGCCGATATGTTCAAGCATGCCAACGCCTCGAGTGCAAAGCTTACAGTCAGGTTTTACAGGACGAGCAGATCAGCCAGAATCAGACCACCCCTTCAAGCCACCTGCGAACACCTTCGAGATGGACGCCACAAGCGCAGCGCCGGTCGAACTTCCCGATACCTGTATTCCTGCGCCGGTATGTGAACTACCCGAGGCTACAGTTCCTCGGCCCATGCCTGCACCAGAGACGACCCCTGTCTCGGATCTCAATGCAAATCTGACATGTCTCGGCACGGAGAACGGAAGGCCGCAATACATCAATCACTGGAATCAGTATCGAGACATGGGTCCTCACTGAACAGCTTTAATGCTCCAAGACAGTCTATGGCAGAGAAGTCTTCGTATTGAAGGTCGAGTTGGGCCGTGAGGAGGAAACAGGAAAATAGGCGGATACATGTAAGATAGGAGGTGCCTCGATGGCCAGGATCATTCCGTTCGTTTCTGCTTTTTTGTTCGTCATATTATCAAGGTATCATGTAAGCTGAGCTAGCTTTGATTTTTCCCTTCATCTTCAAGCAGGCAAGGAGTAAAGGCTTCCTTCGTTATGGCTGTCGCCTCATGCGCAGGGCAGAAAAAATTTCTATACCACATTTCTTCAACTGGCCACGACTCTCCCAGACAGTTGGATGCTAGCACGATACCCAGGTTATGGTAGTCAAATGTATATCATTGTCTATCACTCTACCGCGAGCGCTCCTAATAGTCATGTCACTTGCTGATTGTTCCCTTGAAAGCAAAATCAACGAAACGCCATCCGCACCTTAGTATCCCTATACGCCTTTAATGCTTATCAATCTCATCAATTCGAATTTCCCCTTCTTTCTTTCTCGTTGGTATTATTCTGTTTCTTCTGCATATCAATTCGCATAGTCACGACAACGGTCATCATCTGCTATGCTCCTGGATGTCGCTGAGTTGGTTCAGGATCTCCTGAAGGTCTTCGTCCGAGATCTTATCGCGGAGTGATGGAATCAGAGTCTTTGCCTCCTCAGCGGCCGCAGGGACCAGTGATCCTGCAACACGTCGTGCGCGTTAATGCCTTGGCTCTTCAACTAATCCCACCAACATAAGGGGATGTTTATATTCTTACCTAGCTGCGCTCTTTCGTACTTGTGCAGCTCCGTATGCGAGCTCAGCAGTCTCTCCACAGCCTCAACACCCTCTTTTCTTGGGAACCGCGCAAAATTGTCCAGATAACTCAGTGTCTGGTTCAGCATCCTTTACGAAAGAAGAACGAGAAAAAAAAGGGGTGGTCCGTTAGCCAAAAAAAAATGCTCTCAACAATAAAAGTATTTTGTCATGGTAATTTTTATGAACCTAGAGAGGCCTTTCTTACTCAGTCTTGTTCGTTGTGTCGTCGCCGGTATTCTTGCGCTCAGCGTGGCGCTTCGCGTTGAGAGCCTGCAGGACGAGCGCGGCCTCGGAGAGGGTGAGGGTGTCAACGTTTTGGAACTCGCCCAGGTTGAGACGAGTGGTGGCCTCCTCGTTGCCGGCGGGAGGGGGCTTCGGGCGGGAGCCTGATATTTGAGACATGATGGGCGACCGTCGCAAAACGCCGATGAAGGAGAGGGAGAGGGAGAGAGGGGAGAGGGGAGAGGGAGGATCTTTGGATTTGTTGGAAAAGAGCGGAATGTTGTTTGGCGGACCGTCGATGCGACAAAGGTGCGCGGCTGGGAAAGTCGAGGTTCTGGCATTGGCGGCTGGCGCTTTTTTGGTGTTAAACTTGATGGGGTAGTTGGTGCTTACTCATCATGCCATTAATTGATGGAAGAAGGACTCAGTAAATGTTTGCGCTGCCGAGCAAGGAGGATGATTTAAACTCTAACTTTTCCCCCAAGAATTTCACACACCTGTTCTCATAGGCCATATTTCTTTTTGATAAGCTCACTAAAGCAAAGCAATGGATGTGTGGAAATGGAAGTTGATTGATAGAACATTTTGATCTTAACTGAATGATCTTAACCGAATGAGGTAGTATTTTCTGGGGTAGCCACACGTCCATCACCTTGCAACCGTGCCTGGGCATCTCTCTCTCTCATACTTGATAGGGAGGAGACACTACTACTACCTAGGTACTACGACTCACAAGATCTATACCATCAGTGACATAATTTTTTTCCTTTCCTTTGGGCTTTACATGCCCTACACTCAAAGACAGAACGTTGAATTATCTCGCCCCCATCATCCACAACCATACGTATTCTCCTTGATCGCCCTGATATTATCGCCTTGTCAAGTACCCAGTCGCTCAGTGAGCCTGAGTGGCTCAAAGGAAGTCACGTAGGGGGGCAGAGACATAAAACTTGTCCGCAATGTATTATATACTCTGCTTGCCCCGGCTCTTTTATCATTTGCTGACTCAAGGTCAAGGACCGTCTTCGCGCTCATCATCATCAACAAGGCCGGCGGGTTAGTCTACAACAAGAACTTCCACGACGGCCTCAATAAGATTAGCACCAACGACTATCTAGTCCTGGCAGGCACGTTCCACGGGTATGCAACCATTTCCTCTAGTCTCTTCTCTCAAGCACAACTCTTCTCATCGTCATCAAATATGCAGTGTACACGCCATCACCGCCCGCCTAGATCCCGTCAAAGAACCTCAGTCAAAGGACATCAATGGCGCGCCGCTGAGACCGCAGCCGCCTTCCGGGCTGGAAGTCATGGAGACGGAGAACTTTCGCATGCAGTGCTTCAACACCTTGACGGGGACAAAGTTCCTGCTCTTCACAGATACCACACAGACAAATGTGGATGTGACAATGAGGCGGATCTACGACCTGTATGCCGACTATGTCATGAAGAACCCCTTCTACTCGCTCGAGATGCCGATCCGGTGCGAGATCTTTGACAGGAAAATGCTATCTTACATTAGGGAGATTAATAACCGATAGAGCTATCTTTTACTTCATAATAATACAAAGCACGATACGTTACTTGTTTGATTGATGACTCGTGATTCTAGAACCGTTGGCCGTATTACATATACAGCTCTATCAAAGCGTCATGAAAGGCGTGAGGAATCCAAACCCCTGGCCCCTAAGTGGTATCCATCTTATCATCGTCCTTTTTGTCCCCATCCTTCTTGCTTGACTCCCCGTCCTCTTCCTTGATGCCTTCCAAAGAAGCCTTCTTTGCAGCCTCCTCTTCATCCTTGGCAGCCTTTTCCTGTCGAGCCTTCTCCTCCTCCATACTCATGCGCAGGGCAAGCGCCAGCTCCGGCTCGAGGGCAGGGTCGAAGCCGAATTCAAACTCCTCGCCACCAGCAGCGTCCCCAGAGCCTCCCGCGGCGGGTCCGTCGCCCAGCAGGATGGGGCTCGAAACAAGCTGGTCGCCCAGCAACTTACTGCTGGGCGGGAACACAACCATGTGGGAGCCCTCGGCGCTCTTGACAGCCTCGTTGAACGCCTCGAGCTTCTTCTGCGTGGCGTCATCGTCCAACTCGCCGAAAAGGACAAAGTCGACGTCAATGTTTCCCTTCTTCATCTTCTTTGCAAGGGCTACTAGCTCTTTCTGCTCGTCGGCGATCGGTGAGCAGACAAAGACAATTATCCGTTGGCGTTGAGATCGGTTTTGACGGTGCTTGAGGGCGAGCTGAGATCGTTGTTAGCCTTGCCAGTCATAAAACCCCCCAGCATCAATAAACATACAGCAGCGACTTGAATGCCGGTCTTTAAATGCGCCTCCCCACCCAGCTTCTTCTTAGTTCTATGCAGGCCTTCCAAGATCTTGCCCTGCTCGGTTGTGAGGGTCACAAGAACCTCGGGACCCTTGCCACCCATGCTCATCAGGCCGACGGATGATTCCGGATTCCCGTTTGTGATTGACTGGAAAAGGGTGTTGATTGCATCTGCTTGAGCATCGAAGCGCGTGGGCTGGTAATCTCCATTTCTGCTGCTTTCGCTGTTGTCTACGACAACCATAACCGCCTCAAGAGGCATCTCGGCGGTATTATTATGGTCAAGGAAAAAGGAAGGAAAAGTCTAGGAGTGCGTTCGGGTGTACGTGATCAATCCGTATGCACCGGGAATATCGCCTATCTCGTCGGGTTGTGCTGGTGATGAGTCGGTTCGTCGTTTTGAAGCGGCGGGTTGTTGGCGACGACCAAGGTAGACAGCTCCCCCGATGTCGTAAGGTGGTTCAGCCTGGCGCACTGAAAGCTCCAGTGCAAGGTAGCACTAATACCGATTATGGTGGGGTTCCGAGTCGGAAGAGCCAGTCATTGTACTTCCAGGGTTTTGGCGTGAAGGTGGAGTTAGGCTGCTGACATAACCCTGCATGGACGCAGGTCGGTTTGTTTACTTTCGACATCTGCGACCACTCAATCATCGCGTATAAGCTTTAACTGCCACCACTTTTCATCACCACAACAACAACTAAATAACTCCCTGGTCCGATACCCTGTTGCTCCTTGCAAACGCCACCACCTGTCATCATCAATTATTTTCAAAGCCAGAGTCAGAAGTCTGCATATCAAAGTAGACACGCAGTATGGCTCCCGTACGCCCAAAGACACGGGCGTCACTCGCCACAGAATCTCCTTCGACGCCGTCCTCTCGAAGCCCCATGAAGAAGCGCAAGCGAAACATCACTGTCCAGCAGAAGCAGGCTCTCATTGACAATTTACAATTAGAAAGTCCGTCTTCTCTCTCCTTTCCCATCATGAAAGGTCGGTGAGCTGACCTAGTACATAGTCACAGAACGCGCTCGGAGATTACGGGCGCAATATCACCTACAGGCCCAGGGCATGCGCTCAAGAATAGAGATACGAGTCAATCGTATCCCGATGTCATTGCGGAAAATGAAGCTTGAAGACCTTATCAAGAAGTATTCTGAGCAGAAGCCTACTAATGCACCAACGAGAGCGCCCCCTGTTCCTGCGAATGATATATTCTCACGACTGAGCCCACAAAAGCCATCACACAAGACCAGCCAGAATCGCCCAGGGAGCAAGCATCAAAGACACCCAAGGTTAGTATGCACAATGACGACGACAGTAATTTTAACTAATACCTGTTAGTGAGGTGTCCAGCAACAAGGAGAATGAGGTTGAAAACAACGAGGGCCCTAAGAGGAAAAATCGTGTTGGTCAGGGGAATGATGGTCATCCAAGACCCGCTGTTCTATCTCCCGCGTCTTCTAACTCGCGTGTGGCGAACTACCAGCGCTCTACTACCTCGCCTACGAAAACCAACAGTTCGAGACCAGCTTCTCCCGTCAAGACCACGGGATCAACACGCACAGCTGCGTCAAATATGCTATCCAATTTAGTAGAAAAGGCAAAGACGACCAAGGCGCCAGGGGCAAAGAAGACCTCTGCACCTCTCAATGCGAGTACAGGCAGCAACGGGGCTCCTACATCAGCGGCCGCGAAAGGTCGTCGAACTCCTGGCCCGGGCACATCTCGGGCAACAACATCAAGGCCGGGAACTCGTACTGGACGGAGAGTGAGCGCCAATAGCGAAGCCAGCGATGGTAGCACCACTGCTGCCAAGAAGCGGCCAGCTTCAAGAACTGCTGGCGCAGGATCTGTGAGGAAACCAGTGACTGCAAGCACGAGAAGCGCAGATGCAAAAAAGGCAGTTTCCAACTCCACATCAGCTTCAACTGGTAGGATCCTACGGAAGCGGGCTTGAGGTGCTCACAGTCCAGCAAAACTCATGTATATGGAATGTGTCAATATTTTGGATGGCGTTTACTGGGTAGCGTTTCAGAGTCGGCCGGGCCGGCAAGGAGGGATCATGTTAAGCGTTTTGCTTCTTTTATACAATTCAAACAACGACCGGACCATGATATACCATGGCTCTGGTATTTCCAAAGACTCTAGCCAGCCGCCTTCTTCTTCTTCTTGTCATCCACCAGTTCAATGTTATCCTCTGGAATCTCCTTATACTTTTCCAGTAGAAACTCCTCAATCTCGTCACTCACGTCGCCCTGAACAACAATTTCCTCTCCACCACTCGCAACCTTTGTTACTGAGGATCCCGTCGCAAACTTTTTGCCCAAGTCTTTGGCAACCTACAACAGTTGTTAGCGCCCCCCATGAGTTCCGTAAACATGCGCGTACCTTTTTAAGCTCTAACCCGAATGCCTCGAGCCCAATGACAGCCGTGACAAACTTTTTCTTGTTGCGCTCAATGCGCTTGATTGTGACGGTGCTCTTAGCCTTCTTGTCTGCCTCCTTGGCTTCCTTGGCCTCGGCCTTTGCAGCCTTCTTTTGCGCGTCCTTCTCGGCGCGCTTTTGGGCCTCGAGCGATAGCGACGCGGTGGCAGCTTCGAGGGCTTCGGGAGACCAGAGGCGGCCGTACAGATCAGGGTGATTCTTCTCCAGCCACTCTTGACACTTCTTTACCGTGCCGCCATACTCGCAGTACTACTTGAGAGACATTGTTTAGCTGGTTTCAGGAGATGATCGGGTTGGCGAAACGTTTTTCGTACCTCTGGTGGGAGTGTGCAGACTGTTGCTTTCTTGTTAGCACGTGTTTTGATTTTTGAATTTTTTCGGGGAGGATTTGGAGGTAAGACTTGCCTCCACAATAGGTTACTATCCTGCCCTGCGACTCGCCCTCAGGATGTGCTGTGTCTGCCATGCTCTATATATCAAGTATCTCTGGAGCTGCTACCGGGCTTCTAGCCGATCAATGTTGTATTTAGACGCCTGTTTGGAGCTGAACGGTCATGGCGGGGGTAGGGAAACGCATCGCGACTTGCACTCGGATGGAGGGGCTCGCTCACCGTCGACGTCAATTTCCAGATCCCGACCCGCTCTGTAGGTGGGGCCATAGAACACTCCCGGGTAGATAGATAAGCCCCAAGTGTTGGCCGTATCGAGACGGCAATCGTGATGAGCAAACATATACTCAAACAAACAATTGTCAATGCGAGTTTTTAGAGCAGACGATATGGACTGCTCCGTTTCTTCATACAGAAACACACATATCCATGCCTAAACTTCGTGTGGGTCACCATTACAAATTTCAAGCTGCCGCTTGCGTTGGGCCTTCGTGTAAAACATACCGCCGATACTACTGGTACCTATCGATTGCCAGCGATCCAGCGAAAGATGTTGCGGTTGTGGTTGAGTCAGATATTCCGGAACTCGTAGTTAGAATGGTCAAGGATATACGACTATACGGAGTACTCATTCACGTATAATAATTATTAATACTTTGTGTTTTGTAGCTACTATGGGCACGCACGTATAATGCAATTCTGAGTATGCTGAGTCGCCCGTCCTAAATGTGACTTTGTAAGATCAAACACGTTTCCCCCCCCCCCCCCCCGAGACCATGTATCCGGTACAATTCTTATAATGATGACTTTTTTTTTTTTTTAAAAAAAAAGGCAGGGCAATTAAAGAAGGTCTTGACGCATCATGAAAGTGATTAGGGTAGGCCAGCAACACAGCAGTGTAAATCCGGGGTAGGAGCCAGTGAACTGGCGAATGCCGCCGTGTCTTCAAGGCCTGAATTTTGGACCCACCCAAGAGGCAGAGCTCGGACGGGTCATCAATTAGAAACCACCTACCACTCACATCACCACCAGCCAGAAAAGCCAACCGGACTCCTCGACGACTCAACTTTCCCCTTCGCCCCGGAGTTATAGAAAACCAAGGTCGCCAAAAGAATATGTCGAGCCCCAACAACTGGCAGGAGGAGGCCATGCGCCGTCTGCGGCAGATGCAGCAGCAGGGCGGCGGCCGCGGAGGTTTCCCTGGTGGTCCCCAGATGCCAAGGGGAGCGGGCGGCATGCTTGCTGCGGCGGTACTGCTCGGCGGAGGAGGCCTCGTGCTGGCCAATTCGCTATTCAACGTCGACGGTGGTCATCGTGCCATCAAGTACAGGAGAATCAGTGGTGTTAGCAAGGATATTTACAGTGAAGGTAAGGAACTACCGGACACCTCGGAGACTTGGGGAGTATGTTTCTAACGAATAGCCCTTGATTAGGGACACACATCAACTTCCCCTGGTTCGAAACGCCCATCGTATACGACGTTCGTGCCAAGCCCCGCAACGTAGCCTCGCTCACGGGTACAAAGGACCTGCAAATGGTCAACATCACTTGCCGTGTGCTGTCTCGGCCGCAGATAGATGCGCTGCCGCAGATTTACAGGACGCTCGGCACAGACTACGATGAGCGTGTGCTGCCGTCCATCGTTAATGAGGTGCTCAAGAGTGTCGTTGCGCAATTCAATGCGAGCCAACTGATCACGCAGCGTGAGATGGTTGCGAGGCTTGTGAGGGAAAACCTTTCCAAGCGTGCTGCGCGGTTCAACATTCTTCTAGATGATGTCTCCTTGACGGTATGTCTGCTCTTCTGGGCTTGTTATTGTTCAAGATTGTGCTGATTTGGCTTATGTAGCATCTCGCCTTCTCGCCCGAGTTCACAGCTGCTGTCGAGGCCAAGCAAGTGGCCCAGCAGGAGGCCCAGCGCGCGGCCTTCGTTGTCGACAAGGCGAGACAGGAGAAGCAGGCCATGGTCGTCAAGGCCCAGGGTGAGGCGCGGTCCGCTGAGCTCATAGGTGACGCCATTAAGAAGAGCAAGTCCTACGTGGAGCTCAAGAAGATTGAGAACGCGCGGTTGATTGCTACCCAGCTTCAGGAGGCGGGCGCCAAGAACAGGCTCATGCTCGATTCCGAGGGCCTGGGCTTGAACGTGTTTGATGTGAATGATGAAAAGAAATAAAACGGGGATGGTCAAGGGGAAGAGGAGCGAAGTGTATTATGCTGCGGTTAGCTGCTTTCTGTAAAGATACGAGGGCTGTATGATAGGACACGGTTAGGCACTGGCAATTCAACTACTCTAATCTACTGATTACGACAATCAACGCATATTTATGGTTATGCAAACCCCGCTCATGAATGTGCCCTGATCGTTCCGTATGTGATTCATGATATCTCGCTGCCTTTCCTGACATTAGAAGCTTACAAACCATCGATTGGCGCCCCAAATGGCCCCCCGGCTTGGAGTCGCAAAAGAGCCCCCCACCATCGGGGCGCCCCTCCAAATGCACCCCACCATCATCCATCTGTCTAGCTGAGACCTGCTTCCAGCAACCAACCAACCTCACGCTGGATCTCTCCAATCTTCACAAACCGATACTCGCAAGTTAGCAAAGGCGGCATATACTCTTCCTTCCTCCCCGACAGCTTTTTCCTGGACGAACGCCAGAACGGTTCATCCATCGAATACCCGCCCAAGATGTTGATCAAGTACGCTATTTACGGCCTGCGACTTAGCTGCAACACCGGGGGCTAATAATGGTTGAACAAACAGGGTCCGTACGCTCACCGGCAAGGAAATCGAGTTGGATATCGAGATGGACTACAAGGTAAGGAGAAGCCCTTTTTTACCTGATGCCGCCGGATACATGGAAGTATTTCAAAAATTCTGACAGGATGTTGTTGCTATGTGTTATAGGTCTCGCAGATCAAGGAAAAGGTCGAGGAGAAGGAGGGCATCCCGCCGGTGCAGCAGCGCCTAATTCACGGCGGAAAGCAAATGTATGAAACGGGAAAAATAAAAAAAAAACTTCCTGCAACAATGTCGGCCTGTCGAATCGAAGAGAAAAAGCTGACGTGAACGGCATAGGACCGACGACAAGACTGCGGCCGAGTACAACCTCATCCCCGGCGATACGCTGCACCTTGTTCTCGCGCTTCGTGGCGGCCTCGCTTGAACAAGATATAGGAGTGGGAGAATCTTATCTGGCATAGCGGGATAAGGAGCCACCTTTTGCTTGAGGGCACGGGTCCTGTCTGGCACTACTACAGAAATTGGGAACTCATGGGTACGAAATGTCACGAGCAAGGTCGTCAGCGTCGAGATGTATCACTTTAGCGCGCATCGTGATGCTTGATCAGATTTTCGTTTGAACCGGGAACGGGCAGGCGAGAACGCACAAGATTCATTTCAAAATTTCCCCCAATGCTCCTAGGTTTATCGGTTCACTATTGTACAGTCTATACGGTTATATCCAGATAACTCCGAGACTATTATCCTATAGTCTTTTCATGCCATAGCCAAAACGCCGCGCAATGAGATTCAAAACAAGAAAACATGGAAACACAGGGCCGTGTTCCTACTGCAATGTTACTAATGGGCGCGCTTCTTCGGCCTCATAAACACATCAGCGGGTTTCCTCTTCGCAGGCCGAGCTGGCTCAGCAGTGAGAGAGGGACCAGGAGCTGCCGCTTTGGGCTTCTCAGGAGATTTCTTAACCGCTTTGGCGCCAAACTTTTGCATCATACCGGAAGATGCTGGTTGCCTCGCCGTTGTCCCCGACGATGGAGTTGGCCTTGGCGGTGCAGCCTGGTCGTTGCTCGACCTGACTGCCGAGGTACTGTGTCGAGGTTTTTGACTTTGAGAAGGCGCCGCAGGTTGTGGCCTGGCCCTAAACAAGCCCGCGGAAGGTACAGGCCTGGATGGCTTCGCCGTGGGCTTTGCAGAAGACCTAGCTGGCTTTGGTTCGTCGAAGATGGGATCAGTATCTTCACCCTCCTCCTCATCATCATCATTAAAGGTAGGGCCATGGCCATCATCCCCGGAATCTTCCTCGGAATCGGAAAAAACGACCGTTGCTCTCTTGTTCCAGGCATCAAGGGCAGCATTCCTTTCTAGCTCCGCGGCCGATAACTTCTGCCTCGCCGGCTTTGCTTCCGGAACGGGTGCCTTAGGAACGTTGTCGGGCAGAGCCTCCCTTCGACGAGCTTCGAGCATTGCACGAGGCGCTTCAACGTGTTGGTTAAGTGGTCGTCTCATGATCGGTCGTGACAGAGCCCTCATGTTTGCGTATTCCCTAGCTTCCCTCTTGACCTTGCGAATGACGCCCGCACTTGTCGCCGTGCTCGTGCGACTACCTCCGGAGAAAGCCAGTTTCGAGGCTCCTCCAGCGGAGCGGGCCCCACGGTAGCGGCCATGAATACCGGAGCCAGCCTTGCGTGGTTCTCTAGGGAGATATTTGTTATCGACGATGCGGCTCTGGAGCTTTCCTCTCTCCTGCTTAATGCCCTGTATAGCATTCTTGAGCTGCATTTCGCTCTCGTAAAGAGCTTGGTCATGCTCCTTCTTGTACTTCTCCCAGACGCGGTACCACTTGGTAGGGTCGGATGGCTTGTACGCCGTGTTCTTGTATTCTAGCGGGAACTGCTTGCGGATGAGTCGAAGCCAGCACTCGGCCGTGTGGCCCTGAAGCTGGGGCGAGTTGAGCTCAATTTCGCGAAGCTGGCTGGCATCGTCGATGCGCATAAGAATATTGCGGACATTCTCGTATGGTAGATCTTGGCCGACCGTCGTTACATAGCGGATGTTCTTCATGATGACATCGGTTGTCATTTCGATTAGGGATTTGGGAGACATGGTGACAACTGAATACAGCAGGCGCTGCAAGTTATATGGTATATATTTCGGATCGGGGGTCGTGTCGGTGTGATTCAGACAGGGGTCTTTGTCAGGAGCTGTCGGCCTTTATATCAGAAGCGCATTGGTAATAGGACACACGAGTCGAGATCAAGTAGTGAGCATGGGGGATCAACAGACGACGTTCGGGTGCTGCGCCGTGATGGGAAGCGCAGTGGAAAAAAAAGACGAGGGTGAAGTTCAAGAATGTTCAATGAGCCAGAACATGGATAAAATACGTGGAAAAAGAAGTTAATTATGGCTTAGACGTCTTGCTTCGAGTTTCAAAGAGAAGTAATGACATGACATACGAGGCGAGGCCGGGCAGAGTAACAAGGGACTACTTTAGTACCGCCTTAGCGCCTAATTGATCTAATTTCAGCGCTGAAGTTGGCTCGTGGTGGTGAAAATAGTACACAGCGCACGGGTCTGACCTCACATCACCTGAACGTCGTCTTTGTATCAGCATTTATTGTTGCTGTAGCCTGCATTACTTAGCTTCTTGACTCGTCATTCACATCGCTTCTAGAAGGTCTCTTCTCTTGCAGATCAACGAGAGCTTCACAACGTCGGAGTTCATTACATATACTTGCTACCAGTGAACAAACGCGTGCGCCGACATAATCAATATCGCAATCATCAGTTTCGCGCACGACTGAATCGGGACGTACCATTATACACCTTTCAACATGGCCGACGCACCTCAGATCAAGGATGAGATCAAGGAAGAGCCCGGGCTTTCCCCGCGAGACGGCACTCCTGCAGACGAAGACCTGTACGAGGACGCCGGCGACCTCGAATTTTATGACAAGAACCAGTTTCGCAACGCATTCGAGAATATTTACTTGGCGCGCGTGCCAAAATACATCTGGCAGGGATGGACAAAGATGCTGGACCGTCTAGGAGACGACGATGAAATCCAGATAGGCACAATCCGGACATGGGCTGAGGTCGATGCGGAGGGTAACCAAGTTGTATGAACTGCCTCGCCCTAGCTAGGTGTAGGATGCACAACGCTGACACGGGCGAGTACAGACCAAGCTGCGCATGCTATTGGACTCGAAGGTTCCGGAACACCAGCTGATGCCTAAGGAATACGACCTCGACCTGCAGAACCACGCCATGGAGAACCATTTCATCTTCAGCGAAGGAGACCTCCCTGGGTTCAAGGCAAGGAATAAGGCGAGACAGGAGGCAATCGCCGCGGGGATACCAGCCTCAATTTTGAGGCCTAAGCCAGAGCGCACACAGAAGCCCGCTTACGATCGTAAGAGCCGCTGGCAACCATACTACCGCAAAGCTATTCCCAGTCAGTTTACTCCTTGCTTCGTCCCTACGCCGACAACACTAATTCCCTCTTGCAGAGAAGACAAAGATATTTGGCAAAGTTCGTTACGATATGCGCGTTGAACCACGTGACAAGGAACAAGAATCGCGTCTCCTGGCGCAACAGATCTTCCAGATGGAGGACGGAAAGCAGAAGGTGGAAATCATTGGCAAGAAGGGCAACATGAACGTTATCCGTGCTGGTACTGGCTCTGGCATCGCCTGGCAAAACGACTTTATCGTAAGAGCACAAGGACGTTCTCCCATTGTGAAGACCAAGACACTAACATCAGGAACAGAAAAACACGGCTCCCGTTGCCAAGCCCAAGAAGGCCGAGGCCAACAGAGCTGTTCGTCTTGCTCAAAACGTCGCTTTGGATTTGCTCTTCGACTGTTTCAAGCAGTACCAATACTGGTCTATCAAGGCTTTGCGACAGCAAACTAAGCAGCCCGATGCCTATCTGCGCCAGTTGCTTGAAGGCATCGCGGTGCTTGTGAAGAGTGGTCCATTTGCGAACCACTACACGCTGAGTGATGCCTACAAGGATGATGACTCCTACAAGACTGCGCAGGCGCAGGCCGCCGCGGTTGACGATGATGATGAAGGAGAGGAGATGGAGGATGTTATTCCCTCTTGATAGTCACGCGTGTGGGACTTGTCTACAAACCATAGAAGAGACTTTTTGGTAGACGAGGTACATCTTTCGGGCGTTTGGATCGGCACTAAATGGCGTTTAGGATGTTTTATGGAAAAAATGGTATAATACCCTTTTCGCGTATACTAAGTAGACTAAGGGTAACAGAGTGCCCTTTTTCTTCGCGGCTGATGCCACCTCTTTGGGCGATTGTTATAGTATATATGATTTCCGTACTCCGTACTCGATGAAATCCCAATCCTATTCACTCTTTTGCTCCGCTCTGCTTTGCCATGGGCATTTCCATGCTGGCTTGGCTTGGCAGGCACTGCACTGCATGAGGTGCCCCTCGACCACGAGCCTTCCCGCGTCATACCCCACTGGCATACAAACATCATCCCGCCTTCAGTTCCCCGCTACTAGATTTACACTCGTACACTATCAGGCTCTTTTGACACAACAGCCCCCCATGAAGCTCCTTTTCGATTTTGACGGCACCATTACTGAGAAAGACACAATCTCGAGCCTTGCTCAATCAGCCGTCAATTTTCGCAAAGAGCGGGATGGCATCGATCTCAACGACACCTGGTCTCAGGTTGTCAAGGCCTATGTGGACGATCTGAAGGGGTACCAAGAGGGCTACGAGCCTGCTGACGACGACCGCCGCTCGATGGAGGATGAGTCTCGGTACCTTGAGGGATCCTCCAGGCTGGAAGTGGCTTCATTGAAGCGTGTGGGCGATTCTGGTGTGTTTAAAGGGCTGAGCAGGGATGACCTGTTCAACATGGGAATAGAGGCTCGAAGAACGGGGGAGGTGTCGGTCAGGCAAGGCTTCGAGGACGTCGCTGCCTTGGCGAAGAGCAAAGGATGGAGAAGTGCAATCCTCAGCGTCAATTGGTCTCGAGCTTTCATCGAGGGTGTCATTCACCCTGTGGAGATGGAGGTGATTGCCAACGAGGTCAATTCTGAGGGCAAAGTAGAGGGACCTGCCGTCGAAGCGGGCTGCCCGCTGACCAACTCTTCTGGTAAAGTGAGAGCTCTGCGCAGATACGGCTACGAGCACCAAAGAGACGGGACAATGGAGAACAGGACCATATATTTTGGCGACTCTCCCACGGACCTGGAGTCACTGGCTTTGTTGGGCGGCGTGGCCATGTCCTCCAAGGAGGAAGACTCGCCACTCATCAAGTCACTGCGCAGAATCGGCATGGCAGTTCCTCACATCAGTTGCGGGTCGAATCGGTGGGAACACAAGGTGTACTGGGCGCGCGATTTCGCTGAGATTGAACGCTGCGGTGTTCTCGGGTGAACAAATTAGAGTTTACTGTGGACAAACGACAAACGGGTGCTTGCGTTTGTTCACCTGCACCGTTCCAGGGCTTAAGAAAGGACAATTGCTACCTTGTCCGACAAACGTGGGAATCCACGACTCTCAAATGAAAGGTTTAAATACAGAGGGGATCAGACATCTCTCTGCCTTCTCCGATATTGTCTCATTATCAACCAAACCAAACCTTTTCTTGATTGTCAAGCATCTTCATCTAGCTCATCAAGACCTCCTATCGGAATCTCTTCAACAACCTGTAAAAACAACTTGTCAAAATGTGCATCCACCATCGCACCATCTACAGCTGCAAGCACCAAGTTTGGGGCAGAAAGGTAAGAGGTTGCACAATTGGCGAAGCCTACGAGCAGAGGCAGGACGGCATGTCTTTTGACTGCACCATAAAGGAAAGTCACATGTCACAATCCACGATCGTGGGTAAGCTCTGCGGACCCTGCACTCGAAATGAAAACAAGATTCGAGAGGCTAGGGCTAAGCTTGAGGATCTTAAGACCAAGTTTGCTGAAAAATATCCGGACTATGAGAAGAAGGAGAATGTTTCCTCCAAAGATGAAGAAGAGGATCGGCCAGCGGTGGTGCAAGAGTTAGCCGATGAGCACCGCTCTGACTCTGACAACAATGCAGTGAACAATGCAGTGGATCTAGACCAAGTGAACAGCGGCATCCATCTCTCCGAGCTCTACGAGACCAAGGAAGGTTGGATCTCTGCCGGCACAAGCGCCGGAAGAAGCAATCACGCCAACGTTTATACTACTACCCCCATCGCTCTCTCGCCCATCAAAGAGACCTTTCACGACAGTGGCGCTGCCGAGATCGCCGAGAAGATGACCAAGATCAAGGCCGACATTGGGTCATACCTGGCAATCATTCGTTCCTGCGACAATAGGGAGTCCTATTCTGAGATGAAGGATGATGCCCCTGAAGTGTCAGATACCACGGTGGCATCTTCCAGGGACGCCTCGACGGCAAAAAGCGAAGGGGCTAGCATTTCTATTTCTCCCAAGTCGAAGCTCCCAAGTCCTGGATCTGGACTGTCCCGCGCCGCCCACACAGTGAAGCGAGGTGGGAAACTGGCCAAGCCTGGATTCGCAACCCGCAAGTGACGAATTGGCTAATACCTACGAGATTAGGTTGAATGATGAAACGGTAAGTGATGAAGACAATAAAAAAGATTTCATATTTTCTTTGTGTGAAAAAAAGCTCTAATGAGTCTCGATTTGAGTGAGTTCCTTAAAGTAAATAAAGCCACAAAAAATCTGATCCCGAGCCTAGACGCCACTGGTAGCACGATCCAGATTGAAGGCAGCACTGATGAGAGCAAGATGGCTAAAGGCTTGCGGCGTGTTGCCCAGCTGCTCGCCGCTGCGGGAAATCTCCTCGGAGAACATGCAGAGGTGGTTGGAGAAGCTGAGGAGGTTCTCAAAGAGGCTGACGGCGCGGGCGCGGTAACGTGGTTCGTATACGCTCGCGCGCACCATGGCCTCGACAAGCCAAAAGGTGCACATGCTGAATGCGCCCTCTCTGCCGCCTACACCTGCTCCGAAAGCCACCGTTAGTCTCCCTTCTTCTTGAGGGTAACTGGATACTGGAAAAGGAACCAAGGGATGGAAAAGGTTACTGACCGTCGTCGGAGATTTCCGTGTCGTAGCGGTAGACCAGTCCGGTGCTGGTGAGTCCTCCCTTTTCTGGGGGTAAGAGGATGCGGTCAAGGGTGCTTGTGAATCTTGGATCGCAGGGCGAAATGAAGAATACCAAGGGCGCAATCAATATGGACGAATCGAGCATGGTGTTGTTCTCGTAGCTTTGAACAAAGCACTGCATCTCTTTGTTGTAGCCTAGCACACAGACACACACACACACACACAATTACAATTAGTTACTTTTCCAGTTGCAAGGAACAGAGAGAGAGAGAGAGAGAGAGAGAGAGAAATCTTCACCTTTTTCCATAATCTCCTCGCAGAGCTCATCACGAGCTTTCAGCCATGCGTCGCGATTGGGACAAGGAAACATGCGTTTCTCGGCAAGCCGAAGACCACGATCAAAGGCAACCCATAGCATCACCTGAGAGTAGGTGAACCTCTGCTTGTTGTTACGCACCTCCCAGATGGACATGTCCGGCTCTGGAATATGATATCCCGTTAGAACTAACTCTTTCTTACCCATGAGGAGGGAAAACCTTGGAAGAAGAAGCTGACAAACTTACGATGCAAGATTTTCAAGACGTAATCTTTACCTCCCCCACGCCCCCGGCGTCAGTCCGTCAGTGAAAGCTGTAATAATAGACTCGGCAGAAGAAGAAGAAGAAGAAGACAAACCACCTACCCAGCATCTCCCTCACGGAGCACCACACGTCCCACGGCACAGGTTTGCCGTACTTGTTGTACAGGTATATGGCGTCCATCAGCTCGCCGTAAATGTCAAACTGATGATGGAAAGCGGCCCCGTTGCCGATGCGCACCGGGCTGCTGCCCCTGTACCCCTCAAAGTGGTCGAGCGTCGTCTCGGGTATGTCGGTCTCGCCGCGGATGGTGAACATGATGGGCAGCCCGCCGTCGGGGAGGCGCGAGTGCACGAAGCGCTCCATGATGAAGTCCATGTAGGCGTCGGCCTCGGCCCTGAAGCCCAGGCGGAGCAGTATGTAGATGGAGAAGCTCGAGTCTCGGACCCAGGAGTAGCGGTAGTCCCAGTTGCGCACCCCTCCCACATCTTCAGGGACAGAAAAGGTTGGGGCGGCTATGATGGCACCGGTGGGTTCTGTAAATCAATCAATCAGCCATTTTTTTTTTCTTTCTTTTTTCTTAGTTATCATGATTCTTCTCCTCGTGGCGGTTTTACCGTAAGTCATCATCTTGAGAATCATCAAGCTACGCGTGACGACCTCCATCCATCTGCCCTTGTACTTTGACTGGTTCACAAAGTTGAACCAGAATCTCTGCGTATCATGCTGCTGGGCGTCGAGGACGAAGCTCGTAATGTCCTTGGTTACGTGATTGGGCTTATCCGCCCGCAGCACAAAGGACATGGCCTGCCCCTCCTGTATCTGGATCCTGGCGACGATGCCCTCGCCCAGCATGCCCGCCTTCCTGACCTTTTTGAAGTTGATGACGGGGCAGCTCTTGTCCCCCTCGTCGTGGTCCAGCGCGACGTCGAGCTGGAGCTTGACGTCGTCGCTGTGGAACGTGGCAATCTTGCTGTCGACGACGTCGGTCGTGTGCACGTCGCGCAGCAGCGTCGTCACGTGCCTCGCCCGGCTGTAGTCGAAGGCCGGGAAGATCTCGACGTCGAGCGTCAGGGACCCCCGGATGCACTCGACCCTGCGGACGAGCCACTTCTTGAGCTCCTCCTGGACCTTGACGGCCTCGCGGTAGGCGCCGTGCTTGGGGACGCCCTTGGTCAGGACCCGCGCGCTCTTGGGCCGCGGGAAGAAGTCGACCAGGTCGGCCACGCCGTCCTCGTGGATGTAGCGCGTTTGGAGGATGCACGACGAGGGGAGGTACTGCTGCTTCGTGGTGCAGCTCAGCTTGCCCGGTGGTGATATGCTGAAGTAGCCGCCTTTGTCCTTGTCCAGGAGACGGCAAAAGAGCGATGGAGAATCAAAGTCAGGCCTTTGCAAAAAAAAAAAAACAATCAATCACATCTTTGTTACTACTACACTGTTTTCTGTTTTTTTCTCCCGGCAATGCAATGCAAAACATGGAGCGGAAGGGAAGTCCTTGCTCACCAACACATAAAGTCCAGGCTCCCGTCTATACCGACGAGAGCACAGGTATGCATGTTGCCTATCATGCCATAGTCCTCGATGGGGAGGTAGCCACCAGTTTGAGCACGTCGGCTTCGCCCGGGATGGGAAATGGGACAATCCGTCATGGTTTATCAGGTTTTGATTCTTGTTATGTGGAAGTAATGTGTTCAAGTTTAGATTTGGACTGAAATTATCTGTTGACAGTTCACGTTCAAGAGTGACAGACAGCCTATGAGAAAGCCGTGGATATGCAAAGAATCACCTCGAGCTAGGAAGGGAAGTGACTTGCTATGACGAACATCTTACACCACATTACATTACTCCGTACTTAGCACGGCAGTAGCTTTATAGTGTCAGTTAAGCAAAGCAAAGCAAAGCAGCTAGCCGAATAGCCATCTCATCCGTAATCGCCGACAATGTTCCTGCGTGTCAAGGAGTCAGTCATGGTCAATGTTTATTTGGAATATTCCGTGCAGTATGCTTCCTTCCTACTGTTGCCATAGGCTCCGACCTCACAGCCATGTAATACTTACTTATTAGAGTTATTGGAAATAACATGAATGCACATAATAGGGTCTCAAACGCTTCTTCGAGTTCAGCTGCATCACGTCATGGCAGTCGACGGCTAGAATAAACATTGCACGTTGTCAAGGCAATGCGAGAAAGGTTGCTGAGCGTACGGAGTAATCACGTAAGGATGTTCGGCATCGCCCTTGCATGAGGCACGTAGTATTTAGATATTGCGCTGAGACAAAAGTCGCAGCCAAGTTGCCAAGACGGAGCCGAGTCCCCTTGTCTCTTGCTTTCCGGATCTCGACGGCAAATCTACAACCAAGGTGCCTGCCTACTCTTTAGTTGTGGACAAAGCATTCCGACCCAAGCAGGCCGGTATATTGCAACGCCAAGAGTGGTGATAGGTTAAGTAGGTTAGATACCTTGGCAGTGGGTATTGACCAAGACAGTAGGCAACACGAGTCAGAAGGGGAATGTCCTTTAGTATACTTGCAAGTTATCATGGACAAAATATGCCAGCCTCATATGAGCCAGAGTTTGCGCCAAGTAGGTGCGGTTGATTTTGACCTTTGGCCTCCCTTTGAGGGAAGTCAGTCTCAAAAGAAAGACACCCAGTTGAATGACCTGGAGATTGCTCTACAGAACAAGTTGTCAGCTCCTTGATGCTTCAATGGTGTACAGAGTAATTACATCCACTGATGAGCAATCTGAACTCGAAAGAAATCATGCGATACTTGTCCGTTTTTTTATTGCGAATCTTCGCTCCGAAAGTGGTTGTGGAGGCCTCAAAATGGTAAATGAGGTCAAGAGAGCCCATGACATCAAAGACTACTAATTGGAATGCAAATGAAGGGTCCAGCTGTTTGAGATGGCTAAAAGCCAGCGGGTGGCCCGGGTGGACGTTAAACATACTTCTATCGTTTTTTTGATCAGGGTCCTCTGACCCCTTTCGTTTTGAGGCACGGAGTCTAAATTCATTCACAGCTTTATTAAGAGTCAAGTTGAGTTTTTTTTTGTCGGTTCTCAGCTAAGATTTAGGTTTCCGTGGTGCCAGTGACGAAAGCGACATGTCAAGCAGATGCCGATCCGGAGGGTCCTAACATAACGATCTTCGGTTGGCGAGGTACGGAGTATGTACATACCTAAGCCTCCCCGCAGCCGTCCTGTCGGGCGATGTGCATGTTCAGTTGGAGTACCTACTTGTAGGCGTACAAGTAGATCAGATCGGGAGGGCATCTCCTCGATGACCCCAAGGTGCCAATACAATGTACCGAGCTAAGATGTAGGGGCTATGATTGGTTCAGGAATCCCGGTAAAGCAACGGATAAGAGATACTTTCAATGCTACCCAACATGCATCATGATGGAAGTATTTATAAAGGCTTGAAAGATTTTATGTTAATAAAGACGGGTCAGGACCTTTCTAGCATCTTGGGTTCATCGAGGAGATGGCTCTGACCATCAGCGATGAAGAAAGTTCTTTAAGCCATCATTAGGCATAGTGCGAGTCAAGGCCACATGATTGCTCTGCACGGAGCGACGGAGTACCTATTTGTAGGTAGGCATCGAGTGCCTCTTTGGCGCTGCATAAACTTGGTCTCGTCTTTTGATGGTGTTTCCCTCCCGGGGTTTAGTTGATAAATGTTTGCCGCAATAGCGGTCAACGATGGGTCGTGGACTCTACGTCTCCGTAATGGTTCACAAATGCTGTGTGGTGGAGATCATTGTTGGGATGATGAGGGGAAGAGGAAGAGACAACGGGAAAGCTGGTTGGTATTGATGACAAGCTGGCTGGCAACGGGTTGTGTAGGTTAGGTATTTGTAGTCGGCTGTCCCTACCTGACTACTACTAACCTACTTGTAGTGATAGTCCAGAACTTGGAAGCGCCTACGCCGGCAAGTGGCATCCTCTCCCGCGGTCTTGGGCAGTGGGCATGGACTGTGGGGGAGAGCAACGCCGCGCTAAATAAATAAATAAAAAAAAGTCCACTCTCTTAAGATCACTCACCTCGCCTGCTTGTCTGATGTCCGCTGGTCCGCCGCTGTCTGGTAGTCCCGCTGCCGATGTTATCTTCTACGGAGTACAATGTGGGTTAACGCAGCGGCAAGAGATATACGGATAGACGGAGTACATATATTGCCCATTGCCCATAGACCACCAAAATAAACGCTGGGTAAATGCAATACCCTTTTTCGATTACCCTAGCCAGTTGGGGCACGCGACAGCGTCGCAACACCCCTGCTTTACTGCCTAACTGCTTCGACTCGATGTACGGAGTACGGAGTAGGTATTGCTGCCGCAGATGGTCCCCTGGTCTGACAGTGGCTGAGTCGCATCTAACGTAGTACGGAGTACCGTGCCTGAAAATCCTCTGTTTCAATGGCACCACGACAACATCGCAGCATCTCCTTAATTTTAAAAAAGGGCGACGACGGGTACGAGGCTCGGCACGGATTTCGCCCTTAAGAGTTCGACAGCATGAAATACCTAGACGCGATCTAATAGTTTTCCTAGTATTTTCCCCATTGAGCCTATATGTACAAAGGAGGGGGCATGATCTCAAGAGGTTGATCGCAACAAGCCACAATTCGCTAGGCTCTGCCGTAGCTGGTCTTGTAATTGTGCTTTATGCAGCCGCTCTCGTGCAAATGCAGCGGTCAGGACTTTTTTTTTTATGTAGGACTTTTCAGCCCGGTCGATGGTGCCGTAAATCAAGGAACCCACGTTGCCAACGCAAGGGAAAGCATCTTTACATTAGTAGTGGCGGGTTGTGTGTTGGCACCATCAGGACCCATGCAAAAATCACCACCACTACTACTACTTGGTAGTACTCCGTACAGTCCTACTACTTGCCAACATATGTATGTATGTACTGTACAACAAAGAATCAAGCATAATAATATTCCGCGACCGATATCGTACCATAGCCATCAGCCAAGGCAAAGATATGCGCTTCTTTGCGCATACGGAGTTGTACATGACTCGTTTTTTTCTTCTTTATTCTCCTTGTCGAAGCGCCGCATTGACAAGGGAGTCTCCATGTGTTCTCGCGCCTAATGGTGCCGTGGTTGGCGCCTGGCAGGTGCAGTTACAGTTAGGTAAAGGGAATGTTATGGGCACCGCCAAGGTAATACCACCTCTCGGCGGCGGCAACCCTTTTTACCTAACCTTAGCCTTGAGTACCTGTACCCCAGTCCACCGCCAAGCCTGCAGTGACTTGTCTGGTCTTGTCCCTTGTGTCAACTGTCCGTCCCTTGTGATTTGAAATTCAATGCCCAAATGGGAAGAACGAAAATGTAAGTCACGGGACATTGTCGATGCACGCGCTCCTTGCGTCTAGTACACGGCGACCTCACCCATCTCTCCGATCCGCTGTCTCTAGGGGAATAGTAGCAAGTGCCACGCCAATTACTTGTTGCTTCTGCGCATTCAATCTTTACTTTAGCTACCGTCTGGCACCGCACACCTGCAGCTTGCCGAGGCAGCTTCTTCCGCCGCAGCTCGTCGAGTCGCTGTTGGCCAAGCATCATTGACTAGTAGTTGCTGCCAAGCTTAGCCTAACCTTGTCTCGCTCACAAGTTTCCACACACTCGCTGACGCTCTGACCCTCCCCAAGTCCACCGAGCCTGAATCCATTGGCACTTTTCGGTACCATTGGGCAGTTCCAGTCCAGGAACCAACCCGCAGCCCGCCTTGCCCGTCTACTCCGTCACTGCCCATTCGCATATGAAAGCTCCATGATGCCCGCCAGTCGCTCATCGCGAGCGCCCTCTTCCTCCTCCTCTCCTCCTCCTCCCTCCCCTCCGCCTACCAATCCGCCCCGGCTCGCCCCCTTGAATACATCCATAGCCATCCCTTCCTCCTCCAACGACCTCACGCCTGTGTCTCCCGCCGAGCCGAGAAGTGCCCTCGCCGTCAACTCTGCTGCCTCGTCCTCCGTCGTTGCCGGACCCTCGGCGCACGAAGACATCGAGATGGAGCCGATTCACAGCCACCGCCGGCGTAAGAGCAACCTCATGACGCCCTCCGGCAACACTTCCTTCCCTCCAAGTCGATCACGATCAAACAGCCTGCGAAGCCACAGACGTCATGTATCAATGGGCGGCACTTCGTTAACGCCAGGCGACGAGCCGAAAATATCAGAGGAAAACGGTAGCACCGGCAATAGCAGTGGCCTTGTGTCGCCAGTCACCGCCAGGGATGATTTCGACAATGATAGTTTTAGCGATGGGGACCTGCAGGACGATGAAGAGACAGGCTTGACAGCAAAGGAGAAGAAGAGACGCCATAAGAAGCGAACACGAAGCACACAGCTCGATCAGAGATTCGCAAAGAGTCAAGATATATCGCCAGACGAGAAGCTAGAGGCGGACAGGGAAATTGTGAAGCGAATATCGATCAACATCATCTTAATTCTCTTGTGGTATCTATTTTCATTATCCATTTCTTTAGTAAGTTGCAACCGTATCTCTTCGACCTCATAGTACTGTGCAACTAACAGTGATTTCTTTAGTATAACAAGTGGATGTTCGACAAGAAGTCGCTCAACTTCGCCTTTCCTCTGTTCACCACATCGGCGCATATGATTGTGCAGTTTGGCCTCTCGGCCCTCGTCCTTTACTTTGTGCCTTCGTTACGGCCGCAGCCAGCTCACAGCTCAGATGGAGGACGGTCAAGGCACGAGACGGAACCCAACAACAACAACAACAACCCAATTATGACTAAAATGTTTTACATTACACGCATTGGTCCTTGTGGCGCAGCTACGGGGCTCGATATCGGGCTCGGAAACACATCTCTCAAGTTCATTAGCTTGACCTTTTACAGTGCGTGTATCCTGAATCTCAATTACTCTCCACAGACTAACCGTTACATCACAGCCATGTGTAAATCATCCTCCCTTGCCTTTGTCCTTCTCTTCGCCTTCATTCTCCGTCTCGAACCTCCAACCTGGCGCTTAGTTGCCATCATTGGTACCATGACACTCGGCGTAGTCCTGATGGTATCGGGCGAGGTCGAGTTCAAATTGGGCGGCTTCGCTCTCGTCATTACGGCCGCTTTTTTCTCAGGTCTTCGTTGGGGTCTTACCCAGATCCTGCTCCTACGACACCCGGCGACATCGAACCCCTTTTCAAGCATCTTCTTACTCACCCCGGTCATGTTTTTTACTCTCTTTGGCTTGGCTATTCCAGTTGAAGGCTTTGGCCCGCTAGGGCAGGGATTAAAAGTGCTGGCTGAGGAATGGGGATACTTCTTGGCGCCACTATTCCTGATGTTCCCTGGCTGCATTGCGTTCCTCATGACAGCCGCCGAATTCGCTCTGTTGCAGCGTACTTCGGTCGTTACTTTGTCGATTGCTGGTATATTCAAAGAGGTTCTGACCATCTCGGCGGCTTCGCTCGTTTTCCATGATCAATTGACCCTCATCAACCTGATTGGCCTCATTACGACGTTGGTAGCGATCTGCGCCTATAACTACATCAAGATCTCGAAGATGCGATCTGAAGCGCATGGCAAGGCTACTCAGGACTATGATGGCTATCAGTCAGCATCCAGCAGCGGCCACAGCGATGCCGATGAGTCTTCTACTGAAGAGACTGCCGGCCTCCTGGTACGGTCCAGCGTTGACAGGGCCGAGCCTCTCGTTACTTCAGACGGCGATATTCAAACAAATCTCCTTCCAGCTTCCCAGCCTACCGAGGCTAAGGAGGCTTCGCTTGACAGGACTCATTAACCGATCTTTGCAATTGCATCATCTATCGTTTAGCGTGCATATTCTCTTTACTGTTTCATATAAGACTACCTAGGAGCATATCGAAGCTCGGTGGCATCTCCTTTCGCTGTATCACATCATCTCATTTATACAATTATCACTGGGGGCCTGCATGAATGGAAACAAGGGCGTAGGAAATCATGTATTAGGTTGGGCACCCGCGAAAGCATGGGCTGCGTGCAGCATCAGCAATACTATTAGAACTGGGATTTTGTGGTCCCTATCAGCCTGGAGGATCGTGGAAGGTGGGAGACTCGTGTGGCTCGAAGATATATGCTGTTATAGCAGCTTGAGATACCCAAAGACGCCGCCACAAGATGGCAAAAGAGTATAGGCGAGTAATCGCACATATTTATTCCAAACGAAACAGTAAAGCTTCTATTTTGGTGATCAATAGTAACCAAGGCCGATATCCCCAACTCCACAAACACCGATACTCCCGTGAGCCCATGAATCCTAACAATATTCGCACGTTAACCTAGCAGCCTGAGCCCGTTCTTAGTCTTCGGGCCAGGTTTAGTTACACCTGCACCTGACGCAGGGCCTAGATGTGGCTCGTAGCCACCATGGGCGCCATTTCCACCATGTCCAGACTTCTTGTGGTTCTTCTTGTTATTTTTGTTGTTTCTCCCTCCCTTTTCCTTGACATTGGCAACCTTGATCTCGGTGTTGGCCTTGCGCACGACGACGGGGTGGCTCTGAATGTATTTCCCATTCATCTCCTTGGCAGCCTGGAAGAAGTCGTCGGCATCGCTGAAGCTAACGAAACCGTAGCCCTTGGACTTTGAAGTGCGCTTGTCGCGCACAACGCGCGCCTTCTGCACTGTCGGCCAGCGTGAGAAAGCCTTTAGCAGTGACTCGTCCGTGGTCTCGCCCGCCAAGTTGCCCACGAAGAGTCGCAGGTGCGACGGATCCCACTCGAGCAGGGTGTCATCCGTCCACTCCTTGCCACCGCCCTTCCGCACGACCGTCTGCTTCTTCGTGGTGTCGGTGACGCCCGGGGGTGGCGGTGCTGGTTTGTTGGCGTCGGCGGCGGCTTGCTGCTCAGCCGTGGGCTTGCCATCCTTGCCGAAGGACTGCGAGTCGCGGCTCACGTAGGCGCTCTGCCAATGGGCAAGCTGGGCGGCGTACTCTGGGTCGAAGTCGGGCCCTACGCCGCTCGACGGACCGGCGGTCTGCGCAAATGGATTTTTGATCTGAGGTGGTGCGGCGGCGTAAGGCTGCTGGGGTGCGTACGATTGCGGGCCGTAGCTGGATGGTTGCTGCTGCTGCGCGTACGAGGACTGATGCGGTTGCCGTGTGCTCACGTTTCCGTAAGTTGGGTAGGCAGAGGGACCGTAGCTGCCAGTCGATGAGGCATTCTGCGGTGGTGCGCCATAGCTTGGGCCGTATGTCGGCGGCGCGTTTCGCGTGTATGATTGGGGCTGCGTCGATACCGTTGCGGAGGAGAAGGCGGGCTTGAAGCCTCGGCCGCCGCCGCCGCCGGTGCTGCTGCTGCTCGCCGCGGGCGGGGGTGGTCTTGCAGGGAGAGAGCTGGGGCCGGTGCCTGGAGGTGGAGGGTACGACATGATGAACACGGTGTGCCTCGTTTTTTTCAAGAGGAGTCGCAGAAGTGCGAGGTGTCTGAGAGACGTACCTTGAGCTGTATCCTGCTCAAGTTTTTGCGCTTGCGGTGAGGCCTGCCTAGAGAGCTGGTATGCGGTTGGGTTGTGAAGATGGTCATGACGATGCAAAAGTTGGGCACGCGATGGTTGCTGAAGGTTGAGGTGATATTTTGAGTGTGGCGTTTGTCTTGGGTGTGGCGCGTGCGGCTGCCCACCAGCCTCATTCCGCCGGGCTGTATTACTCCGTATAGGTACCGAAGCCGCTGGGCGCTCACCGCGGAGTCACAGGCCAGGCCAGGCCATGCATAGCAAATCAGATGACTTGCGCCTCGGCATTGATTATTTATTGAAGACCAGTATGTGAATGCGAAGGCCCCAAGAGATACATTCCTTAGTTTGACCAACAGGCCAGGCCGTTTACAGCATGAAAAGGATAACAATTCCCCGATCGATCCAAGTCGCTTCGCGGGAGCACGACACACGAAAATGGCAAGTTCACACCCACGTTGCTAGACTGTAGGCCCGGGCCTCCGTTGTTCCGAATTCGGTCGGTGTGAAGAACGTGCAGGGCGCAACGCTGGCTACAAGTACGTGCGACATTTCCGTATAGACAGGTGTCAGAATGACGATACAAGGTGAAACCCACCTGTTACAACGCAGCATGTACCGACGAAATGCCTCAAAATTGCTGGTCAAGCAATCACCTTGGACGTAATATCGGCCCGTAATGATGCTGACAGTCATCCAAATGGCGTTCGGGGTTATGTTGTATCATATACGAGACATGAATGAACCCGATACTCCGACCGCTCTGCTTGGTCCCAGGTATCATGTGGCCCGGGGTTAAGGTCCACGGCGATGCTGTGCGGAATGCTAGCTACCTTAGGTAGCCCATGGACTGCAATGACAATTCGGATCAGATAAGGCATCAACGCAGCGGTACATATCTCAAGCTGCATTTGTAATTATGTGAGAAAGTACCGCGTTATCGGCGATGAGGCCGGGACATTCGGGTGCACTGCCTTTAGCCAAGTTACTTTGCGAGTTACTTTGCGGCAACATTGCCCCTCGTAGTACAAGGTTGCCCCTCGCTCCCTGCCCCTCGATCTGCGATGCCCCTCGTCGTCGCCCCGGCTGGCCTCGACAATACTTTACGGTAAAGGAGTGGATGCATAGCTATTGACGTTGAATTTGCAAAGAAGCTTGTGCCATCGTACAGTATACGAGACGTTGCTCAAACATGTCTAGTCTGATGTGTAGCCTTGCATAGATTTTGACTCAGGCTGCGGTTTGAGATTTGTCGGATGATTTTCTTCGCTTACTACTAATGCCATGGGAGGAATATACTAGTAAAAGTTACCCATGACGATGGTCTAGCATGACGATGGTCTAGCAACCAGTCAATCGAAGCTTCCTCCACTTTTTCTTGGCACGTCTCGACGAGAATTCGCTCTCTGCTTGGCTTGTTAATCAATGCTCATGGGAGGACGGAGTTGATGATGGAAATTCGGAGCGAGAGACCCTGCAGGCGGTGCTGCGTGGGCTGGGCTGGGCTGGGCTGGATTGGATTGGAATCATTGGATGGCCTTTGGTAGCGAGCACCTAGCAAGAAATTGTTTGCTGTGTGGAAAGCGTGAGAAGAGGTACAAGGTGGGTTGTATCATCCCGAGTTTATAATCGGAGTAGCTGCGCGTAAATGGCCATAGGTATTTCTACACTGCTCCTTCCTTCCCATCCTCAACTCAAAATCTTTCTCCTTCTAATCATCCTCCCCCTCCAACTCTACTCTTTTTCCTTTTCCTTTTCCTCGTCTCCTCGAGCACCAAACTCCTACCTGCATCAATCAACCTCACCCCTCATTTCATCGCCCATTATGTCTGGCCCTGTGTAAGTCTCAAAAGCTCAACCTGAGTTTACCCCACCACCCCGCCCCAAAAGTCTGCTCTCATTAAAGCCGATGACCTCAATTCCCGCACCCAGCTGCTTATATCGCGAGGTTTGCTTGGTGTTGCATGGTGCTGGGGCTCTTTGCTCTCCCTGGCTATAGTCCTAGGAGCTGCTCGTTGCTTTCTACGGACGGCGTGCCCTTCTCAACATTGCTCTGATGCCCTCGACTTAGCGCCCGCCTGGCTAATCTCAAGCTCGGCGGCCCTTCGTCTAATCCATCCTTCTCGCCACCCTCCCAGCCTTCACTAAGCTCTGCGAACGCCGATTCTTTTTCCAGAAATGCTGACAATGTGGCTAGCGCGGATCTGGGCCTCATCGGCCTGGCTGTCATGTAAGTTGAAGCGCCCTCAAATCCCTCCGCGAACGCGCCCAGGGGAAGCTAACTTTGATGGCCAACAGGGGACAGAATCTCATTCTGAACATGGCCGACCACGGCTTCACCATCTGCGCTTACAACCGTACCGTCTCCAAGGTTGATGCCTTCCTCGAGAACGAGGCTAAGGGCAAGTCGATCGTCGGCGCCCACAACGATGAGGAGTTCATCAGCCAGCTTAAGTCTCCCCGCCGTATCATGCTCCTTGTCCAGGCCGGTAAGGCTGTCGATGACTGGATTGAGAGACTGATGCCCCACCTCGCCCCCGGTGATATCATTATCGATGGCGGTAACTCCCACTTCCCTGACTCCAACCGCCGCACTAAATACCTTGCTAGCAAGGGCCTGCGCTTCGTCGGTTCCGGTGTCTCCGGTGGTGAGGAGGGTGCCCGCTACGGTCCTTCTATTATGCCCGGCGGTAACGAGGAGGCCTGGCCTTATATCAAGGATATCTTCCAGGGCATCTCTGCCAAGAGCGACGGCGAGGCTTGCTGTGAGTGGGTTGGCGACGAGGGTGCTGGTCATTATGTTAAGATGGTCCACAATGGTATCGAGTATGGTGATATGCAGCTCATCTGCGAGGTTAGTATTGCTACTACCAGAGAGGTGATCACTAGCATCTACTGACACGACTTCTAGGCCTACGATATCATGAAGCGTGGCCTTGGCCTTTCTAATAAGGAGATGGGGGATATCTTCGCCAAGTGGAACAAGGGTGTCCTGGATTCCTTCCTTATCGAAATCACCCGCGATATTATGTACTTTAACGACGACGATGAAACTCCTCTCGTTGAGAAGATCCTCGATAAGGCCGGTCAGAAGGGTACTGGCAAGTGGACTGCTATCAACGCCCTTGATCTCGGTATGCCTGTTACTTTGATTGCTGAGTCAGTTCTCGCCCGTTGCCTGTCTGGCATTAAGGAGGAGCGTTCCATTGCCTCTACCAAGCTCCAGTACATTAGCCGCAAGACTAAGTTCGACGGCGATAAGGAGCAGTTCCTCGACGACCTTGAGCAGGCTCTATACGCCTCTAAGATTGTCTCCTATGCCCAAGGCTTCATGCTGATGCAGGAGGTAAGTTATTTAGGACCTGAATCATGGAAATCGCTAATTGCTTTCGCAGGCTGCTAAGGAGTTCAACTGGAAGCTCAACAAGCCATCTATTGCCCTAATGTGGCGTGGTGGCTGCATTATCCGCTCCGTTTTCCTTAAGGATATTACCTCGGCCTACCGCAAGCAGCCCGACCTTCTCAACCTTCTCTTCGATGACTTCTTCAATAACGCTATCAACAAGGCCCAGCCCGGCTGGCGTGCGGTTATCTCCGAGGCTTCCAACCTCGGTATTCCTGTTCCTGCCTTTGCGACCGCCCTGTCGTGGTTTGACGGTTACCGCACCAAGGACCTCCCTGCCAACCTTCTACAGGCTCAGCGCGATTACTTCGGTGCCCATACCTTTAGAATCAAGCCCGAGCACGCCAGCGAGAAGTACCCCGAGGGCAAGGATATCCACGTTAACTGGACCGGCCGCGGTGGTAACGTCTCTGCTTCCACCTACCAGGCATAAGTTCGAGTATGGGTTTAGGATTTGATAGGATAGTGCTGCATATAAGGGTATTATGATACCCCGTGATGACTTACAAAAAGCAAATAGTGGATTCAATAACGTTAATGATGCCTTAGTAAATCTCCCATTTGATAGTGTGACATGTGCCTGGCTTTGCTGCGTATTCACCACGATTGAGTATATATTCACCATCAGGGGACCCTATCTAGCGTAAAGGAAAGTCACTAAAAAGAAAAATTCCGTTACTAACGTATAGAGTATTTAGTAAGTAAAGAGTTCGATTACTTGTGCGCCTTGTTGTTGTTATAGGGTTTGGGAAAAGTCCTTGGAATGCGTGTGACTTGATGGTTTGTAAAAGCCCCGAGTTAGGAAGCTTGAAATGAAATATGCAAATCACAAAGGGCCAACGCCTGTATATCTGAATCAGACAATAGTACTTGCTTATGCTCCTTGATACTTGTACTTTGTTGCTCCGGGCATACTTCGGTTCATCGCGTTGCCTAGTGCTGACCCATATAAAACTCACCGTTGATAGCTCCTATTGGCTCTAGCGCTGCTATTCTCGTCGCGAAATTTCATGACAGCGCGCAGCGCAATGCAACTACAACTGGAGCTCCATCGACTTACCTTCCGACAAAATCAATCACGGGTCAACCTCGTGCGCCGTTGATCATCTGTAAACGCCTGATTGCCATTGTCTCCGACTACGTCATTAAACTCCAGATATCAGATCTCCTCGCTTCAGTTACCTTTATCCTTGGGCAATTGACGCGCGAGTAATCGCGAACTGTTCACCATGGCTCAGCAAGCGGACCCCAGCATGGGGGTCCCCCAAGAACTCGTACGTATCAATAATATATGTCCATTGATTCGAGTAATGTGTTGACTAGATTGCTTAAGATGCCCCATGTTCACCTTATTTCTTCCTTCCGATACCCTATGATGGCCCAAGCCAATCTACAAGAAGTGGCGAAATGGCTAATGGCCGCTCCTCACGTCGCCAGGGACAAGGCACCCTTCTTTTGGACTTTTCTCGACAAGCCCGACAATGGGACTATTATGATGACATGGCAGCCTTTGCAAAGACTTGGCACAAACTTTGCCACTGATGGTTTCGTTTGGGCCCCCCCGGAGCAGCTCTACAAGCACGACCTGGGCAATGGTCTCGTACGTCTTCGCATGTTGGAGATACTTGGCAGTAAGAGTACTAACTGTGCTTCAGATCATGGAGATCTACTACCTTAAGACAGGCTATGCGCCTGGCGAACCTGTCGCGGGTCGCGCTCGGCGCCGTTTCCGACTCGTTCCAGCTCCCGGGCAGCCCATCCATCACCACCCCGATCCGAATCTCTTTATCGTTCATTACGGTCCCAGTGATGCGCACGAGAATATTCCATCTCACGTTATCCCGTACGATGAGCGCGTCAATGCCACGATGCAAGCTAGGCACTATGTTATTCAGGGAGGACAGCTCAGACGGAAAGAGTTTATGCTTAGTGATCGAGGAAATTGGCCGTCGCTACCTGAGGTGCCGCGTCAGGCATGGGGACGTCAGATGGCCCCGCGTCAGACTCCTCAGCAGATGGCATATCCGCCCCAGCCCAATCCTGGGCCGCCAGCTAAGCGCGCGCGCCATACTCAGGGTCAGCCGCAAGCGCAGGCCCAGCCGCCACCACAGCCGCCTCATCATGATACGATGCACGAGGATGACGAGGACATCACCAGAGGCGATATGTTTGATCTCATCACGCCCAAAGATCTTTCACTGCAAAGATTCAAGCAGAACCACGAGTGGATGGAGGAGATCCTGAGCTCGCCGTATAAGATGAAGCAGATCACCCCCCCTGACCTCAATCTGGGCCTCGCTGGCGAGCTAGCATCAGTGACCGAGGGTATCTTTGAGGCTCAGGGGGGTGATGCCTGGATGACGAGTCCCGAAAAGCCTTACATTGGACGGCTGGACCCCGGTAAAGCTGATGAATTCCGGAAGCGTGTCAGCAACCACATCGAAATCACCAAGGCCGAGATGGTGAAGATGCGGGAAGAGCATGAACAAACACTAGCAAAATTCAAGGAGAGGTCAATCTTGAGTATCAAGGAAAAGGAGCTAAGAACTACCATTGCTGAATCTGGTGCCGATATATGGAGACTCGAGGTGTCTGATGACCTAGCGGGTGAAGGAAGTCACGCCGCAAAAAAGAAGAGCATTGATGAGATTACTCGCGAAGTCGAAGGGGTTATCGGGCGTAAGATCCAAGCCTATCCTGACGTCAAATGTGTGAAGAATGGTGGCTGGCAAGCCCCGGCTCCTGAGCTCGAGGCTCCCGCTCAGAATACCCAGATGTCCCGCCAAGGGTCTCAATCAGGCTACCAGAATAATGGCATGGGAGAGAATGAAGCCGATGTTGACATGGAAGGAACAGCAGCCGGCCTCTTGGACCAGATGCACACTGGTTTCTCATCCGGCACGACACCCGTTGATAGTTTCCCAACGCCACAGGCTCAGGTGCCAGCCCAGTCAAGCGTACCCACACCCTCACAGCTCAACACTGTGGGCTCACCAGCTATTCCACAGCCTACAACCGCACAGGGCGGCGACGTGACCATGGGCGGGGTCGCAGCTCAGGGAAAGGGCCAGTCACCCAGAGCCGCTGATCAAGGGACAGGGAGTGGCGACTGGGTAGTTGTCCCCAAGAACGGCGAGACCCCCGAAGCCAACCACCGCGCCGAAGGCAACACTCCTAAGCCAGCACCGCCCGCCGGCTCGGTCAAGGGCCCTTCGAATGCTGGCACGCCTGCTGTCACCGATGGTGGTTTTGATCAGAACGACTTCAGCTCGTTGGGTGATCTGGACACGGCTGGTGATGCTTTGGCAGGCTTTGGCGACAGTAATGATCTCGGCTCAGGTGCTGCCGATATGGGTGATGGCCTAGATCTTAATATGGACATGGACGACTCAGCATTTGGCGATGCCTTCCACGGGGTATCTGCCTCAGGTACACCGGGCGACAATGGCCAAGGGATCGACATGTAGAGCATAAGTGTAGAGCAAGCGCCTATCGTGCCGGATGGCGAGCTGCAATGGTACGAAAACGCTTACTGGCGCCAATGACATCGACTGGGTACTTTGGTTTGGCCAGCGGACAAAACAAGGCGTCATATAACATAGTAATGGGTCTACAGAAATATGCTGGACATGCAGGCATCGAGGGAAGTATCCCCGAGGATAAGCAGAGGAAAGAAAAGACCAGTAGGAACTGATCATCAGAACCGGCCTCAAGCGCAGGAAACTTGGCAACTCGCCTGCGGGGTTTGGCTGATCCCTATTGATCCATTCTGCGGACAGATGCCGGATGACTTTGACTTTAATAACAAAGTCTATGATAGTAAAGACCTCTGCCAGGTTGCTCCTGAGGCCAAAACGGGCGAGCTCGCGAGTTTGTACTGGGACCAGTTACCAGGCTGGGTTGAGTAAACCGAAAAGATGTTGATTTCTGAGGCGGGTCATGCTTGGACTCGTCTTTTCCGAAGGACTTAATGGGGCGTTCGGTCGTATTTCCTGTTTCGTTGGGCTGAATGTGTTTAATGCACTCTATGCGACAATGGAAGAATAAAGCACACAAATAATCCTACAAACTATCTTCTCTCCGAGCTGGACAACAATGACGTAACCATAGTCTATCTTGAATTACCTGCTCTGAAACGAGGTAGATCTCGCAAATTACCTTAGTAAAACACTAACGCTCATTATGGAGATCCTAGAATATCAGGCAGTGATGCCTCTGCTGGCAAAATCATGACACAAAAGTCAGTAGCAACAAACAAGACAAGTAGTGTGTGAAATGCCCCTCTACCGGTCTCTAAAAGACGCCTGGGTATCAAATAAAGCAGATATGGAACAACATATGCTCCCCTCGGCTAGATGAAAACTTACTGACCACGAATGTTATCGAATGAACTTTGGGGATAGGACAACATGTTGGGGCTGCGGTCGAGGCCACCAAGCGCACCGCCCATGGTTCGAACGAGGCTCTGCTCTCCCACCTTGTCACAAGCAGCTTCCCAGAACATAGCCCCGCCGAGGTTGTTTGAGATGATGAATTGGGCCTTGGTACGCGCAACGTTGGGAGTATCATAAGTTATCAGCTCTTTGGCGGCCGCATCGTAGGAGTAAGAAGTGCCCAGGGAGAGGTCCTCAAAGACGGTCGCTCCGGATCGAGGGAGCTCCTTGTAGCGGAAAATGCCATTCCCAAGGGTTTCTACAGCAGTACCTTGGAAAGACTGGCCGATGCCAGAAGTTGAAGCGAAAGATCGGCCGTAAAGTGGTAGACCAAGCACAAGCTTGTTAGAAGTGGCTCCGGCGTTCATGTGAGCAACAATAGCATCCTGAGAGCTGAACTTGGTAGTGGAAGGGTTGACCTTGTCCATATAGAGATTGGCTTGGTGGCCGGTGGTAGGATCCCAGACACCGGCGAAGTCATAGGTCATAACGTGCCAAGAGTCTAGATACTGATCCATGCCAGCAACATCCAGCCTCGCAATCTTGGCAGGATCTGCGGGAGAGGCCACGGTCAAGAGGTAGTGGTAGGTCTGGCCATGAGAGGCAGCGTAGTCGTCCAGGGCTTGGCGAACCTCTTTGAGGAGAAGAGTGAAGTCCTCGGCCTCCTGAGGGGTAGCAGGATACTCCCAATCGATATCAATTCCATCCATGCCCCAGTTTGCCATCATATCTACAGCACTAGAAGCGAAGCGCTTGCGACCGGCATCGGCGGCACTCCAACCATTAAAGCGCTTCTCTTGAGAAGAGGTCCAGCCGCCGATGGAGAGCAAAACCTTGAGATGGCGATTTGTCTTCTTGAGCTGGTAGGACTGGTTCACGAGGCCGAAGGCATTGTTGCCAGCAAAAGTCTGTTCATCACCGGGGAACTTGAGACCGAGATCGGACCACTCGTCTGTGGAAACCCTAATCAATTGGTTAGTAGGGTCTTGATTAGAAGCAATAATGTTGTATGGGAAACCTACAGTGACCCATCAGGGTTGACATTGGCAAAGGCGTACATGACGTGCGTTATGGTCTCAATAGAGAGATCAGATACCTGCTTATTGTTTTTATACACACCCCTATTGAATGTGAGTTTCTGCCGTTTGTATTAAGGGTTTGTGGGTTCAAAAAGCTTACCAGTTGGTCATGTAGACAATGTTTTTCTTTCCGCCGATATTTGGGCTACCGGGAGCAGTAGGGATGGTTACCGGCGCGGTTGAAGATGACACCGTCTTGGTTGCGAAAGTGGTAGAGCCAGGAAACTCCGTTTCGCCAACGATAGTGAGCGTGTCATCGACGGCGGCAAGCTCGCTGGTGAGAGCACTGCTTGTGACAGAGGCCACGGGGCCTTGGACGGCGGGAACTTTTGGTACAGATATTGTCAGCACGGGTCTACTAATCATGATTGAATATTAGAGGCTTTCATGCACGTTGAAACCATACTTTCTGGGCAAACGGTCGTTGTGACTGTGGCCGTGTTGGGGTTTTGAACGGTCACAGTCATCGTTGTAGTAGTAATTGCGCCGCCATCAACTCGCTTATCAACAAGAGCAAGAGGGGTGGCAAGGGCACTTTGTGCCAGGACCAGAGCGGAAACGAGCGACTTCATGACGAAGAAGTTCACAAAGGTGGTTGACTGAGGTTAGAAAAAAAGCAGAGTTGAAGGTGGGGTGAGATGAGGTGCGCCAGGAAGTGGTGTTCGGTGGTAGTAGTAGTAGTAGGAGAAAGGAGGAAGAGCAATGATAGGATAGGCCACGGGAAGAGGGTTGGTTATGTGAAGGAGGGGGGAAGAAAAAGAAGTGTGAGAGGGGGAAGTTGATGACTTATATATATGTGAGAGAGAGAGAGGCTCGAGGTGAAAAGTAGGTGGATGGGTTTGCTGTTTTTGCACCTGAATGGCGGGAGCAGCCAGCTGTGCGCAACAGCAAGCCAAGGTGAGGTTGAAGGAGGCAAGGTCGCACCTGCAACCCTGACCATTTTACTCCTCTTACAATAGAGGTACCATGATGACGGCAGCATGAGTAAATGAATTTTGTTATTGTCTTAGTCCATTTTTTGGAATCGTTAATAAGTGATTAAGTCTATTTCTTGGTGAAAATTACAAAGTTATAAACATACAAAAAATCCATCAGAGGGAAAGGGGGCTGACCAGCGTCAGGGGCAACCAAAAATTCTAACCGCTGCCACATCGCCGCCATCAGCTGGCCATCAGCTGGCGGTCGATTTCGCTTGATGGTGCTCGTCTTGGTGCAATTAGTAGGCCCTTTCTGATACAGATATAATATGTTTGATCGTTGGACAGAAGGTGCGTGCTTCGTGATGCGAGGTTGAACAGCCACGATCCGAGTCTTCGTCTGTGCACTCGAAAGTTGTGATACGCTCGATGATCAATTTCGAGCACAATTTTTCAAACCGGTGTGTATTATTGATTGTCCTTGTTGTATTGAGTACTCGTCATTATCAAAGAGTGTTGTCGAATTTGTGATATCTGGTTGCCTATTGCTATGTTGGTAATTAACAATAATCGAGGACTCAACATGCTGCTACTATTGACATTTCCTCCTCGCCCATGCTTTCCTGCCCGAAACTAGCCACTGACGGCCGCCTTGAGTCGAAGAAGCCCTCGCAAGATAACTGGTAGTAAGACGAGGCTGATGATTTTGATACTTGTAAATGCAAATCGTGGCGGCAAGGCGGGGTACCCACCAAAGCTACTTGCGCCGTATGGAGTGCAATGGACAGAATATTCCGACCCAGATGCACCCAAGGTAAATAAACCAGTATCTTTTGGCACCGAAGTGGCTACCATAGTGAGTTATTGACCATTCTCGCCCACGGACAGACGTCAGCTGATTTTGCCAATAGCAATTGATACGCCCCATGATAAATCCAACTGCAACATAATGATTGGTCAATGCGACGCGGCTGCGCCTTACAACCACCGCTGCCTCGCCCCATCATCTGACTGGGCTGGGGTTCGCCCAACGACGCCCACAACGTGGGGAGGGGCGGGCTGGACATGCATGCGTTCAACCACTCATCATTCAGCTAACCTCTGTAGGCTCTTGTAGGCTCTGTACCCCTGTTGATGAACATCCTTTTCGAACATCGCGCCGCATAACACTCACTATTATCTGCTCACCCCACAACCCGCCAGCGAATGCCCAGCCTCGAGACCTTGATGCTTGTTCGTCTTGGCAAACGCATTTCTCTCCTCGAATTATTAGCAGGTCGCCAGAGTCACCACCATGTCGCCTAATAATACATGTACAAAAAGAGACCATCGCCCCCCTGCTGTGCGCATCTCGTGCCTGAGCTGCTCCATACATGAATGCTTCTCGTCAGCCAAAGTTGCCATGATTTCAGAGCACCTTTACTTCAGCATAATCAAACCGCCCTAACATTATCCTCTCACTCCTCACAGGCTCACTCTTTGCGCAATGCCTTTCATTGACCACGGGTCTGATCTTTTCAGCTACGACCAGCAGACGTGCTCTAACCAAATTCTGTTTTCTGGTGCCAATTCCTCCTCCAAGGTCGAATACGATGAATATGTCGTCTACCACAAAGACCACGAGCACGAGGATGGAAATGAAACCGCATCTGAGTATGGGAGGCTGTCTAGCGATCACATAATTCACCGCTTCAGCCATGATGACACGCTTGGGGCGCACATGCTTGACCGAGCTTTTCGCCACGGCTTTACTTTGGATCGCAACGTGAGACTGTCTCCGCCTCGCGCATAATAAGAACCAAGATCCAAGTTTGGCTGACATGTCCAAAAGGGTGAATTCACCGTTCCGGAGGGAGACGAGGATCGATCAGAGGGCATGCACGGGCGTGTTAGGAGAGTGTGGGTTGACTGCATGGGCGTGGCCGAGTCGAGCTTTTGATATTGATGCTTTTTATTTAGTATCTGCTTTCGTCGCAAGGCACCTTTCGAGGGTGCGCCAGATCTTCTCAGCATGACAGTGGAGGACATGGCTGCTCTCGACATTCACCCAGCTACTCTTCAATACGCCACTCGAATTGGTACCGAGTCGCGCTTTTGGTCTCGCGATCGCTCTCTTCTCAGTAAGAATAATGCCTCATTTCCTTGTTCGCACCACTCACCTACTACGTAGACATTATCCTTGCCTTCCCTGAGGTACCAACGACACCTTGTGACTTCATCTCCATGTCATACAATGTCAACAATAGGTCGGCAACCATTCTGCTACGACAGTCATTTGAGCCTCGACGGCACAACCTCGATGACCTGGATGAGTATGATCACCGTCTCGAGTCTTGCCGCGACCATTGGGCTCACCCCCTGGTCATGCCCGTCATTCTTCTTCAAGTCCAATTTATGCGCTGCGAGGAGGCTGTCACGGAGAACAGCCTGGACGTTGTTGCGCTCGAGGAGGAGGTCGGCGGGCTCATCGGGCCAGACAGATCTGCAGAACTCTCAAAGCTCAGAAGGCAGCTCACGGGTGGAAAGAGCAAGGACGAGCCTTGGGAACCTTTGAATATGACCGCTCGAATGAGGAGAGCGCATGAAGTCCTCCGCGGTTGCATCAAACTTCTCGATACCATTCGCTGGATGGAGAGGGCTGTAAAGCTCCTGATTTTGGCTGGCGATGAGCTCGACGAGCGCCTTGGAAATTCCACACATGGTGCCATGGGTGCCCGCGACCTCAACATGGGGGGCGATCAGTTTGGCACATTCGATCGTGCACCATCTCCTTCGCCGTTCTTGAATGTCCCTACGCCATCTGACATTCGACCGCGTAGCATCAGCTTCGCAGTGGCTGATGAGCTTGGGGTTCATTGGCATGAGATTCGCCAGTATCTTGAAGGCCTGCTTCGTTTGTCGATGAGTTTAGAAACAGAAAGGCGCATGTCCGAGGCACGATGCCGAGCTCAGGTAGACATGGTAAGCGATTCCCCCCCTCCCTTTTTGGTAGTCCATACTGACGAGAGTTCAGATTTACTCCAAGATGGCCCAAGAAGACAACGCCCTCAACGCCCGAATGGCCGTCGCCTCGAGCCGTGACTCGTCCTCTATGAAAGCACTTGCTGTCATTACCGCAATTTTCCTCCCAGGCGAATTCATCGGCACCCTTTTTGGCATGTCCATGTTTGACTTTCTTGTGCCGGGCAAGGATGAACAGGAGGAGAGTGCACCGCCGGGCACGGAGCCCGAGCCAGACCATGTTCTCAGCGGCTACTTCTGGGTCTACTGGGCCATCGCCGTACCGCTGACGCTCTTCATCATTTTTGTGTGGAGGGCTTGGTGGGTGAACCAGGATAGGTACTTTAGGAGGCACTTATCCAAGGACCTGAGTGAGGAGCGGTACTGGACTTCGGATGGGAAACCGAGGCACCTGGAGCATTCCTTTCTGCATGACTTGTTCTACTTGTCTGCACGGAGAGACGAGAAGGCTACGCCAACGGAAGAGATGGAATCGGATCGCTCTACGCTAGGGATGAACAGCCACCGCAAACAATCGCCTGACAGCGCACCTCCCATGGCAACTAGAGTTTCAAGCATCAGGCAGAGACAAATGCTTTCAGCAAGGCAGCAAACCTTGCCGAAGAGAACAACCACCATCTCAATCTGAAAGCCGCGTGGATGCCAGTAGAGGATAGCAATTGATGGCTTGGTATGACTTCTAACATGGCTTTCAATAATCATTCGTCAATGGTGACTAGATCTCCAATTCCTATTTCTGGGCACTGGCCTGATGACTCAAGTTCCCTCCGCATATGTGCGCCAAAATATACTTTCCCATCGAAGCGCCGCGTCTTGGCGAGCGTGGAATACGGCTCAGCGCTTTTCTCACCGGTACGCTGGTCTACGCAAACCATCTGGCAGCGCCTGCACGCGCCAAGCAGCTCAAAAGCGTGAGAGCCAATGCGAAGTTTACGCCATGTGTCCTCGGAGTAGACGTCTGGGGCTTTCGTGTCGTCCGTTGCTTTCGCATTGTCGATGGGCTCTACAATGATATTCGCTCGGAATGCTGTTTCGGATATAGGGGTCTCTCTACGCCCTGCATCCAAAATGTCTTTGTTCAACGCTTCTACGCTGGCGCTGTAAACCAGTAGTATAGGACTCTCATTGGAGAGCAGAATCTTGCCCCCGGCCGCCTGGCCTTCTGAGTCGGACACTGGTGGCGATGGTACACCTGGTATGTTGATGCTTTGTTTGCGCTGCTGATGCGTTTGCATGCGCGCCTTTGACACCCTACTCCTGAGGCCACGACCACCAGGTGGGAAACGTGCCAGAGCACACGACACGCCAAGGACTTCAGAAAAGAAGCTGTTGATTCCATCAGACGCGTAAGTCTGTGCGCTGATCTGCTCGCCGCAAACACGGGACGGCATCTGCCGTTTGTCGGTGACGAAAAGAGAAGGATCATTCGAAAGGGGTATGGCGATGTATCTCGCACTAGACCCGGACCCAGGAGTTTGAAAGTCCACGCGTAGCACGCCCTTCTCGAAATCGAATGTGGGTTTCAACAGCGCCATCTTGGGGTATCGCTTCTGGCTCAGGGCCTGACCAGAGCCTCGATGAACGAGGCACCATTCTCTATCCCAAGCTAGGCCCTCGGCGCGGACTTCCCATGACGACCCCAGTGGAATAGAGAAACCACCACAGCTCTTGATCGGATACAAGGTGACTGCTTTAACTCGAAGTTGTGGCTTCGACCCACACGGTGTCACAGGCGACAAATTCGGCGGCTGGGAAGCCAACTTCTCAACAAAGAACTCCTCTACAAAGTCGACAAATCTGTCCACATCGGATAGCGTGCTCATTGCACCCAGACTGGCCCTGATCATGCCGGTCGGCTTCCCAAAGCTAATATCCTGTTCGTTGCCACATTTGAACCCAGCTGAAAAGTTGCGCTTGATTTCCCACGGCTCGAGGTGAAGAGCTACCGCTGCTCCGCCAGGGCAACATAAGCTTCCAGTCCTAATGTGCATCTTCTTCAGCATTGCAAGCTTCTCGAACTCGGTAGGACTTATCCATGTTCCATTGCTACATTTGATGTTGAATGCCACGACAGGCCCATTCCCCAAAGGGGTTTCGTCAGATGAATAGATCTTGCATACTTGATGATTGTTTGCGTGGCGCAGATGGTGAAGACGTTGCTGTAGCCGGGCTCGCAGAAAGGAGGTATGTTTCGATATTTCATCCATCGAAACGAATAGTGTCTTGTGCGTCGTCATGGCCGCATCTAGAGCGATGATGCTGTGAAAAGGCAACGTGCCATCCTCGAGACGTTCGTGCAGTACTTGATCTTTCAGTGCGTGCCACTCTTCCTTTCCGCACACTGCCATATCCACAGTGCCACCCCCAAAATATTTCCTCCGGTCGAAGATGCTCCCTGCAGCCTTTCGTACAATCAAAGCACCAAGATCTGGAAAGCCGAATATCTTGTAGAGGCTAAGGATTGTAAAGTCCGGAGCAGTGTCGGCATCACTTAGGTCAAGCGGCGATGTTGCTACAAGGGAGGCTGCATCTAGGAGTATGAATGGAGGAGACGGCTTATTATGACACGATTCTCGTAGTTCTTTAGACCAGGACAAGGGGTATCGTTGTCCATCCATATGTGATTGTGCGGGATAGGCAATAAGTGTAGCTGACGTCGCCTGGGAGAATTTGGTCGAAGGGTCTTCTTGGCCCTGCAGCCAGCGTGAAATACCATCGTCGTCAAGACATGTGCTCTCTAAAGCTTCTTCTCGCACACCCACTAAGCTTGTATGGCAGGCTTGATGGTAGGCATAGGCGAAACCATCTGGTAGAGACCTTAGACCTTCCACTACCAATTTGACGCCTGCGGTGGCGTTGGCGACAAAAACCAAGTCAAAGTCCTGCGGATCAGCATCGAAAAACTCGAGAAGCCTGAGCCGGATATCCTCTATTCGGGCTGTAGATTGCTGGGATGGTAATGAGGCCGAGTGTGGATTGCCATAAAGAACAGTTGTTAGCTCTCGGGTAAAATCGTCCATGAGAGCTTTTGCCGGTAATGTCGTGCCGGCATGATCAAGATAAACAGAATCTGGTTATATATATAAGTGCTCAGAAGGTTGATTATGAAACCGGTTCGTCGCAGACACACACCTTGTAGCATAGGGTACTCGACATCACGGAAGGATGTCACCGCATCGTTATACTCTCTCCTCTGAACACTGATCTCCTCCATCCTGCCGAGCTGTGGCAAGCGCGGGCACTGACTCGAGGCCGAGGTCTATTTTGAAGAACCAAAAGGTGGCACGAGGGAGAGGAGTGTCGTGTGTTTTGGAGGAGTTGGGGGGCGACACACTTTATCTCCTCAGTCCTCTTTGAGAAATCATATAGTGATGTTTAATATGGTTGAATGATGATGGACGATCATGCTCAGATAGAAAGGCTTTGCTGATAAGCCGATCTCTGAAGAAATGGTTTTAACTATGGTAGAACTTATCAAATATTTGATATCCAACTTTGATGTTTGATAGTGCTACAGTGTAGATGAAGCGCTGTCGGCTGGCGCCGGCTCATCGGAAACCGCCACCTTCCAATGGTGAAGTGCTTCTAGGTATTACGGAGGATAGGTAATGGCGTGTTTGATTGCCAATAGGCGCGACTTTGGCAACCCCTTGCGCTAACTACCCTACTGCCTGCCTAACTACCTAGGTGGCTTAGTACTGCATACAGTATGATTAGTCAAGTATTTGGCGCGCCGTAGGTTAGGAGAAGGTAGGTAGGTTGCGCGATGCTTGCAGTGCATTTAGCGCCTGTGCCCATTCGCCTAGGCACTGTGATTGACGGATTGATTACCACAACTTCTGCCAATGGCGCGTCCAACTCTAGCTCTAGCATCACCACATCTTCATTGCTGGTAGATCCCTAGCCTCCGTTTTCCCGAAGCGGCAACCTACGGCCAGAGGGCTTTCATACTGCGCAATTGCTCCTTGTGAGCCGCGCCAATCTTCTTCCAGTTCGTTCAACTTTTATTTGCGTATACCCGCTGTCTTCCACCTCACCTGCCTATACCTGTATCCTACATCGAGTTTACATTCCACCGCCTGTCATATCCTACCTCCTGTCGAGGCATGAGACCTCTCAATTCCCTTCTCTAGCACGTCTTGTCAAGGTTTTAATCTTTCTTCTTCCACTATGATGGACCTGTTTTCGCTCATACGCGCTCGCTGGCAGCGACGGCTCTTTCTCACACCAACCTCAGCTCCCTCTTGACACCTCTTTTCTACCTAAATCTTTTCTTCTTTCTCCCTGCAAATACATTTGCAACCTCGCCAAACTCTTGTCAATCTCGATTCTAACAGCGATACCCCCCTCTTATAGCCTGCAAACAAAATCGCCGCCACTAGTTCCTCGCGATCGTATTATCAAACAAGATGGATTCTTACTCTACTCGTTCTCCGGACAGGGGCTGGAGCCGCGACCACTCGAGGGGGCGTGACGATCGCGATCGCACTGAGCCATTCCATCGCGGAAGATCTCCAGGTATGCAATTTTACAGTCTTATTGGAAATAATGAGAGTCGTTGCCAGAAGCTTTCGGCGTGCCAACAGAATGAGCTGACGCGTCCCTCATAGGTCATGACCGTCGCGACCGACGTCGCTCTCGCTCCCCGGGCGTTGATCGCTACGAGCCGCGCGAGCCGCGCGAGCCACGAGAACGTGGCTCTCGTCGTGATGATCGAGACCGCGACCGAGACGACCGTCGACGCTTGTCACCTCCGGCCAACATCGATCGCTACGTTCCTGGCCAAGATGCCGGTGCCCCGGCACTTGCTCCCAATCCTTTGACGAATCCCCACCATCTTCCTTACCAGGTAGGATTCTCTTACTTCAGTGAATGGTGGCGCATGGATCAGAAAATAAAGGAGGACAAGGAGAGAGCACGCACTGGGCGTCGGCGAGAGCCTGAGCGGCCACGCGGGCCGCGCGAGGCTCAGGAAGAGAAGGAGAAAGAGCGCACCAGGATCCAAACTGCCTACGACTCATACAAGGAAGAGCTTCAGGCCAAGATGGCACGCAACTTTGTTGCTGAGCATAAGAAAGAACAGTGGTTCAAGGAGAAATATGTACCAGAAGTTCGTGATGTCTTCAGGGCTAAGCTCAATGAAGTTCGTCGTGGAGCATACACCCAGTGGGAGCAGGAAATGGCTTTGGGAGTATTCGACGACCTTTCCTTTGAGGGCACCCCAAAGACCGACGGGCCTGGAGTGAGCACGGCGGCGGAGAAGGAAGAAGGGGAGACGACAGCTAATAACGAGGTTATGGGAGTGGGAGATCTTGTACCTGTCAATGGTGCTGATACAAGAGACGAGAGCCAGTCCACACCGACGTTGCTTATCAAAACCATTGCCCCCCATGTTAGCCGTCAGAACCTGGAGTCGTTCTGCAAAGAGCACCTTGGCGAAGGGGAGGGTGGCTTCAAGTGGCTGTCACTCTCTGACCCCAATCCAAGCAAGCGATACCATCGCATCGGCTGGGTAGTTCTTCATCCATCCTCCGAGACGGCGATGGCAATTGACAGAGCGGATCCTAAGGACGAAGATGGAGATGAGCAGATTGAACCGCCCAAGCCTGTTTCGACTGCTGAAAGAGCTTTGGATGCTATCAATGGCAAAACTGTCAAGGATGAGGTTCGCGGCGACTTCGTTTGTCACGTTGGTGTTCACAACCCACCCCTGAATCCTCGCAAGAAAGCCTTGTGGGATCTGTTTTCCGCTCCAGAGCGTATCGAGAAGGACCTCGAGCTCATCACGCGCTTGGTCAACAAGCTTGAGGAAGAATTCGGCTCCGACTTTCAAGCCATCCTCAAGGTTGAGGAGAAAGTTGACGAGCTTCGAAATAGTGGTCGCCTTCAGCCCCCGGTCGCTCCCGAGTCTGTCGCCAAGAGTCCTAAGCAACTCAAGCCTGATGATATGGATGCTGATGGAGCAATGGATGACGACGAAGACGAGGAAGGCGCTATCGTAGAAGACGAAGTGGATGATGATGACATTCTAGCTAAGAAGAAGCAGCTTGATCTCTTGATCGAGTACCTCCGCCGCGTCTTCAACTTTTGCTTCTTCTGTGTCTTTGAGAGTGACTCTGTGCATGAGTTGACTCGCAAATGCCCTGGTGGTCACCTACGTCGCCCTCGTACTATGCTTTCGTCCTCAGCACGGGCTGTGGCTGTTGCTACTGCACTTGGAGAACCATTTCCAGAGAAGCGCCAGGATAAAGATGATGCTGACGGCGAAATCCTCGAAGGCGACAAGAAATTCCGGACATCCAAATCCGAGCAGCAGCTGCAGCGAGCCTACAACTGGGTCAGGACTTTTGAGGACAAGCTTCAGCAGATTCTTGAGCCTGACTCAGTGGACGTCCGCAAGCTTGGAGGGCGGCCCGTGGATGAGGCTGTCGACGAGGAGCTGACCAAGCATGTCAAACAGGAAGACGAGCACAAGTGGAGGTGCAAGGTCCCTGAGTGCACAAAGCTTTTCAAGGAAGAGCATTTCTGGAAAAAGCATGTTGAGAAGAGACATGCAGAGTGGCTGGATACTTTGAGACAAGAGGTTCGTCAATTCTGACTGGCCAAAGCTTGATCAACTACTAATATTTACTGCTAGTTTGACCTTATCAACTCCTACGTCTTGGATCCAGCACACATTGCGCCATCACGTACAGATGCCAACTCTAATGGCCATTTCCCCCAGACCAATAACCAGTCTACCACGGGTACGCCCAGAGGGTTCAATCTGTCCAACTTCTCTATGAACAACATGATGGGAATGCCGGGCTTCCCCATGAATCCAAACAACTTCACCGGCCTATTCGCGGGTATGCAAGCGGGCAATTGGAACGGCGCGGGCGGTGATGATCGTTCTGGTGGCCCAATTCGCCGTGGCGGGATTGGAGGGAGCCGTGGTCAATATCGCTCTGGACCTTATGACCGCCGTGGCGGTAACAGGTACGATGGTGGGCGGCCTCGTGTAGGCGGCTCACGCTGGGGCGACGGAGCTGGCCCAGCTGCTGGCGGACCGCGTGAGGCTGTTCAAGGCCGAAGCTTGAAGAGCTACGAAGATCTTGACCATGTCGCTGGCGGAGGAGGTGGTGAACTTAACTACTGATGTATTTCTCATGTTTTAACCATTCCTGTATTATGGCGCTAGGGTTTTCTTATCATTCCGACAGCTGTGCATATAATCTGAGAGACGGATGTGCATTGCATCTAGGAGGGTCGCAGGCATTGATACGCTATCGCAGGAGCAGCAAACCCTGATCTGGTGCTCTGTAAAAAGCTTTTTCGCAAGTTTGAAATCGAAATTCGCCATCTACTTTTTTGTTTAAAAGTCTCTGTCGCAAGTGAGATGTTCTTCAAAGCAATTGTAGGTGCATTGCTCGTACGTACTTACGTGTGTTCTACTGTAGCAGCAAGGTAGAGGTTGTGCTGAAGCCCGTACCTGGAGGGCTGATAAGTGCGGGAACCAATCACTATTTCAGACAAGGTCGCAAGGGTCATCCCGCCGCCCCGCCGACAACTTTTTTTTCCTACAACCTAATAGCCAGCAGACAGCCACGCGAACACCCTCACCAACAGTGCTACGGACAATTGTCAATTGTCACAAGGTAACCAAGGCTCTGGGATAAGAATTGTCTTTCCCAAGCATCATGGGACTCCTTGCCGAAACCAAGATGTAAACCAAACCACACAACCTCGGTACCGGTTGATGCTGACAATCACCTTTTTAGCCGTCGCAAGATCAACACCGACCCAAATAATACAAAATGGACTCGCGATACGAATACATTCGGCCAGAAAATCCTGCGGCAGCAAGGCTGGCAGCCGGGCCAGTTCCTCGGCGCAGAGAATGCCCCTCACTCTGAGCTTCACACTGCCGCCAACGCCTCGTACATTCGCGTGGCGCTCAAGGATGATATGAAGGGTCTAGGTTTTGATAAAGCCAAGCAGGACGAGGGCGCCGGACTAGATGCCTTTTCAGACCTGCTGAGCCGACTAAATGGATCAAGCACAGCCGAAATCCAGGAGGCGCAGGCAGCGAGGATGGTCGTGAAGACAAATACATACGTGGAAATGAAGTTCGGTGCCATGAGATTCGTGAGGGGAGGCTTGCTCGTTGGTGATGAGATGAAGGAAGAGGAGAAGAAAGATACAGACACAGAGCCGATTGATTCCTCCTCAACCAAGTCTACAAATACGAAACCAGAGGGCGAAGAAAAGGCGAAGTCCAAAAAACGAAAGGCAGCGTCTATCGAAGATGACGAACTAATATCCGAGGATAATTCTGATGCGAAGGAGAAGTTGAGGAAGAAGCGCAAGGAATCAAAGAGCAAAAAGAGTCGATCTGATGAGGAAGAGGCCGCGGGCGAGCGGAAGACGAGTAGAAAGGATAAAAGGAACAAACAGCCAAGAAGCAACAAGGATGCTTCAACATCGGCCGAGGAAGACCTGGACTCTGAGCGTGTCCATAAGAGCAAGTCCAAGTCCAAGTCCAAAGGTATCACCTCCGAATCATCAGAACCAGACTGCGAAGATGACTCCGAGCGGAAGCGCTTAAAGAAGGAGAAGAAGGAGAAGAAGGAACGCAAACGAGACGAAAAGGAAAAGAAGAAGGCAGAGAAGCGTCGACGCAAGGAAGAGAAGAAACGACGAGAGCTGCTAGGGTCTGGCGACACGTCAACGGCGACACCCTCGGACAATACATCAGCAGACTCTGGAGCATCTACACCTATGCGGAGGCCGAACCCTCATCTCGTAAGATCACGGTACATCGCGTCGAAGAGAAAGGCCATGATGGATGACAAGGCGTTGGAGCAGATTCTCATGCTCAAGGTGTGAGGCCAGGTTTTGCACTTTCCTTTGCTTTAGTGGCGTTTTTACAGCGTACATGTTTGAATCTCGGCCACCGAACTAGACAGCATCATTTCGCCTGTATAAGCTTGGGGTCTTAGAATCTAAAGTTGCCACTCTAATAGAAGCGTCAATGGACCACACATAATGAGGCTGCTAAACTATATTCCACAGACTGATTCAAGTTCATCCCGTTTCGAAGCGTAAAACGATCTAATTAGACCTTGCTTTAATTATTCGTATTCGCTATAAGTTTATTACTATAACTATAGGGTACTACTAGTATTAAGTTATTAATATAGGCGCTGAAATGATAGCTCTCGCTTTACTATCGCTACCCTAGTATATAGTTGTGGCGATCAACGTATGTATATTCCACCATTTTTCTGCCAATAATAAGGAGTAAGTGGCTTCAATCAATGAATGCCAGTTCGCTAGCAAGCCTTGATCCAATGATTGCAGCCTTAATAATATTAGTGGGTTAGACTCCTGTAACTTCTGGGCCAATGACGCGCCTGGTGCCTTACAGCCTGAGAATGTGACTGTTCACCGCGTTTTTGCAATCGTGTTTAAAGGGACCCGCGCTCCCCTCTTTCCAGTTCCTCCTTTCTCTTTCACTCCTTCACATCATTTCACTTGGCCTCATCCACAACAGCACTTTTTGCTGCACGAGTACTTGCAATTGGCAAGTCTCTTTTCCTCCTTATCATCATGAATTGAAAAAGAAAATGCCGCCTGTCGCGAAATCGGCAGGGGCTGGCTACTTTTCCCAAGCATAAACATTCCTCAAGCATTTCGGTCGGCAAGCACAGCTACCCCCTCATCGTGGCACACCAGCGCAACTAGCAACTTTGTCTGCTCATTGAGACACTGGTCCCGATATTCAGAATGGCACCTTCGCCTGCTATCTGGGTACGTTCACTGAATCAGCTCAATAAAACTCGCAAGTGCTAACATTTGCAGGCCAAGATTTCGCCGCCGGAAGCCTGAGTGTCATCTCCTCCAGACGTGATTCGTGCATCGCTGTGCGGAACACATCTTGGACCCGGTCTGCCAGTACAACCCATCACCTTTTGCTGGCATCCGTTGGTATTCGCAATGAGCACTCCGAGGACTGACTCGCACCCGATTTTCCGCATGAGACTTCAACACAAGTTGGGCTTACGAGGTTCGTCCTGGGCAGGACGTAAAAAGGCCCAAGGACTCGTTGCCCCCCGAGTCTCGAGTGTTCCTGGGCATGACTGTTAAAAGGCCCATGACTCGTTGCCTCCCGAGTCACAACGACTATTTCCTGGGCACGACTGTTAAAAGGCCCCATTGACATGTGTCTCTTCGACAAGAGCAACCGAAATACCTGTCCTGAGAGCAGGACTGAAATCCCTCGTGGCTCGTGCCCTCGCCGAGTCACGAACACCGAACCCAGAGGGAGAGCCATCAAAGCTCTCCCCCAGACTAATGAGGATGTGGAGTTGGATAACTACATCCAGGATATCCTCAATGTTCGTCCCATAAAGTCATATCCCAAGTATGACTGCTTATGGAACAGAACCTTTGGCAGCCTGACCCAACTGCCAGCCGATTGTGTACGCTTTTTAGTGTTTTTCCTCACATGGAGATCCATGTAATAGGAAAGCATTTCGCAACGTGTATCCCCACGTCACGGGACGTTTGCGCAAACGAAGGCGCATCTGATCCGCAGGGCTTGGAACTCCCAAGTGCAGAGCCCAGTGAGCCACTACTTAGTGATACTTTTCTGAAGGGGATAAACGCGATAGAGGAGTCTCTTGCGTGGTAGCTCGCGAATCCGTGCTACTGTCAAGCAGAGGCAGACTCGCCCCGAAGCCAGCATCTCGGACTCGGCCGAGGAAGTATTGGGCTACGGTTGGTAGCAAGCTAAGTATGTGGAGGGAAGTGGTATCGCTCACCGGGTTGGTGAGCGTATAAGTCATTACGCTGGGGGGACGGTCGCGTCTCCGTAAGGGACAGCGTTCGCACTGTCGACCTGTCCCGTAACCCGGTACGCGTTGCGTTGTGTTTTCCAATAGTGTGAGTGTGCAGGCCTGCACACTAAAACTTCTGTGACCGCGAGAGACTACAGATGGGGAATCTTGTCTAGCAAGATGACGTTTGATTGACAAGAGGATTCACTAGATAGCATGTATTCAAATCTGACAAGGTCTCTGTAAACTACTTCCCATTGTGATTTCCTGCCCTGCACATTTAATTGACACTAATGGCTATGCTTGGCATAAGATGTTGGACATGGTGTACGTAAAGTTGACTTTAATGCCTGGTACGGCAGCTGTGGTTGAAGATTTCAATTCAAGGTGATGCAATTTGACAAAATACCTAAACTGCCTGATGCGCCTAGCATGATAGCCTGCTGCACAATCTTGATACAACTACTACGCCCATAAACTTTCACAGAGGGTGATCCATTCATTACATTTCCAGTGACTTATTTGGTTGCATCACGTCCAAAATGACTGCTACCGTATTAGTTGCAGCCCACAAAAGAGAATCGGAGCGCTTTATTCGTTGGCATACCTGTGGAAGAATTGAGCAAAGATGCCGCCCTTGAGGTTCTGATCAGACAAGCTCTGACGACGGGCCGTGTTGGCTTCGGAGCCTCGCTTTTGCTCGTGGAGGGTATCAAAGGCGGGCATGAAACCGGAGCTCTGCGTTACGAGTGTTAGTTTACTATAAACTTGTATTAAAGAGTGTTTGGGAGGAGACATACGCGGCGACGGCTGCTCGTGGGGGAGGTGGGGGAGTTTGCGGTGTTCTGTTGATCGGCCATTGTTGTTATAGTAATAACTGCTAGTAGTATCTAGTAGTTCCTGAGGTTTGTTTCTGGCGATGAAGTATTGGGGATATATATATATATGTCAGGTTAAGATGGAGGGGAAGGTTATCGTATGATGGAAAGAGAGGAGAAGAGGGGCTATTATATACGTGGTATGGATGCTTGCTTCTCTCACACGCCATGCAATGCAAGAACAAGCCATTACGAGTAGAAAAGCCCAATGACGTCCTTCAACACCTCATCCCTTACAATAGCACGCGGGCGCTCGAGGAAGTTTCGACAAGGTTACATTTTCCCCCAATTCTTTGACAAATGAGACGGGGCAGAACGCTCGAACCGCCCGGCCCTTCCATCTTTTCGCTCTCTGGATCGACGCTACTGTACTCCGTACGAAGGAGAACCAAAAAAAAAAAAAAAAAAAAAAAACCCCAACTACTGTAGAATGATTCCCCGGCTTTCCAAGCCAGAAAGTCTATTTTGTCTCCTTGCGCGGTTTCCGATGGGGAGTTTCGTCAGCTGCCTCCTTGGATCGAAACCACCAACCCAGAACTATTACTACTTACTTGCCGCTGCCGCCGCTCTTGCAACTCACAACGAATTAGTGACGTTTTTGTCTCTGGGTCGTCGAATGTTGTTTCTCAGTTAGGGGACCTTGAAAGAGGGTCTGAGTGAGTGTGGGGTTTGTCTGGCAGTTCGACTCCGTACTGTCTGACAAGCCCGATGGGAAGTGGATCCGGCATCACCTAGCGAAGAGGGGTGGGTGTCCTTTCTCTCCTTCTTGGCCTTCTTTCTCTCTGGGGTTCGGATGATGCCGAGTTGGGAAAAGGAAAGGGCGTTTGTTTCCCCTTATCCAAAGTGCTAGAAGTTGGGATTTTTTCTTCTTCTTCTCCTGCAGCTCTCTCTCACCATCATCGAGATTAAGAAGGCTATGTGTTTGTATTGATTAGATAGAATTTTATCATTATAGGAAAAAGAAGAAGAAGAACAGTATATACATAACGTTTGGCGGTTGATTTTGTGGCGCTTGTTTCTGCCGTCGCCGCCGCATGCGACCCCAAAAGCCGATCCGTCCCCGCCACGTTGATCCCCCTTGGAATCCAGAGTTTTTGTACGCATCATCAGGTGTCACTTTTTTAGGCCAGCAGCGAGTAATGATTGTGCTTTTGTCTTTTCTCGCTTCCTGCAAAGTCAATTGGCCCCCTTTATGCCATCATGATTGTCCAATTTTACAAGGTGCAGATTTCGTATCCCCGGCAGCAGAACTATCCGTTGTGAAGACTCACAGGATAATCGGTGAGAGAGACACTTGGTAAACATGTGGAATTGCGAGATACAGTGGGTTTTCTTCATCTACTTGCGCAGTTGTATCATGTCTATTCTTTTTTTTGTCTTGGCCTCCTCCTCTATTCCTTGTCTAATCTCACCGCCGGGTTCCTCTTGATGAAGCCCAGATCTACCTTGTGGCCCAGCAACTCACGGATGTTGGAGATGCCATACTTGATCATAGTCGGCCTCTCCAGGCTGAGACCCCAACCGAACACACGCATGTCCTTGGGAAGACCCATGGGTTCCAACATCTCAGGCCTGAACATGCCACTGTTGCCAATCTCGACCAGCTTGTTAAGACCCTTGTGGAAGGAGAAGATCTCCATGCTCGGCTCAGTATAGGGGTTGTAGGCCGGCTTGAACTTGAGATCCGTGATGCCCATCTTGTTGAAGAATATCTCCATAAACTCCATCAAACCACCCAACGTCAGTCCGTAGTCGGCAATGACACCTTCGACTTGGTGGAACTCGGCCAAATGCGTAGCATCGACTGTCTCGTTGCGGAACACCCTGTCGATGGAGAAGTAGCGAGCCGGCGGCGGACGACCATCGGGCCCCTTGACGGAAGCGAGCTTGTACAGCATTGCCGTCGAGATGGATGTGGTGTGTGTACGTAGAACCAATCTCTTGGTCTCCTCCTCAGCCCAGGGATACTGGTAGCCAATCGACCCGTATTTTCCGCCCTCGTGTACCTGCTTGATGTTCTGGAAATACTCTTCAGTATTTTGCCCCTCGGCCAGTGGACGAGGCTTCTCACCCTCCTTGGGGTCTGAGATGTAGAAGGTGTCCTGCAAGTCACGGGCAGGATGCTGTTGGGGTACATAAAGAGCATCAAAATTCCAGAAGCCTGTCTCAACGAACTTGTTGGTAGGCATCTCCTCGAATCCCATTTCGAAGAAGATCTGGCGGAACTCGTGACGAACTTTGTTCAAGGGGTGCAGAGCGCCTGTTATCTGTTCAGGGCCCAGAGATTTGAAGTTGTACGGCTTGAAGTTGGCAGTTTTCCAGGCATCAGAAACCAGCATGTCAGCTGTAAGATCCGTCTCCTCTTTGGGAATCTCCAGTGCAAAGTTAGGCCCCTTGTCAAAGGTGAAGATGAGAGCCTTGGACATCTTGATCAGCTTACGCTTCTTCAAGTCCGCCAGAATCTTCGCATCGCCCGTCCTGGTATCCTTGATCTCTTTGAGCTGAGCTCGCGCGGTGTCTTGTATCGAGTCGACCTGTGTGAAAGTCAGCATTGGTTCGCGCCAGCATCGCTCCGGGGCCCAACGTACATTGGCAACGAGTTTCCCATCTTTGCCCTTTGTGATCCACTTCTCTTTCAAAGCCTTTCCCTGTCCGACTTTTGTAACCCCCTTGTCGCCGACTGCAGCCTCGAGCTCCTGGATAGTCAATCCCTCCATAGCTTTCGACACGGCCTCGAAGACGCGGGCCTCATGGCTGCCCTGGGCCACAATCTGTTCTGCTTCGGGCTGTAGAACAGGTTCATCCTTCTCAGCGTATTCGTACGTGACCATAAGTCGCGACTTGAGTCGGTCGAGCGCAGACTTGACTTCCTGATAGGGGATGGTGGGGAAGGCCTCAGAAGACACGAGAGGGCTCTTTTTGTCAAGGGCGTGGAGGATCTGTATTGACAGATCCTCCGAAGGAACTGAATCCGAGGTCGTCATGCTGGGCAAATTGTTGAGGAGCAGAATTGGTACGCCGGCGAGCAACCGACAGATATAATCGTGGCTGGTCTGAGTCACCCTCCCACCTTTTCTACAGCGCTGTAACTCTATGCGATTTTGGCGGGCAAGTTTCTGGCGGGGTTACCTACATGCCACCAGCCAACTGCGGGGCCCTTTCCATCAAGGCCACGGTCAAGCCCACGCCTCGGAGATGCTGTTGATCCTCGCCGATAGCGCCAGCAAGTTCCCGTCCAACACGGCGACTTGACGCTGCTTGGTGTGACGCATTGTGCGACATCCCTGTAAGAGCTTACGGAGTTAATAGTTGGAGAAGGCGTAACTATTCCTGTCGCTGCCTCAGACGACTTTTTGTTATTTTGTTACACAACACACTAATAAGAGCTCGCTCTGCATAAACAACAACCCACGATATAATACCATGAACTCCAATTAGCTTTTTTTTTTTTTTTTTGGTATAGCTTGCATCGCATTCATATTTGCCCCTACTGTCGCGATTTGCTTCTATGGAGGACCAAATCATGCAGAGTGTACAACTATGAGCGATGATTCCTCGCCGAGCTCCGCCGCGAGAGCAACAAACGTAACCTCTAACAACGGTGCGGTCGCGAGCGATATCAGGCAACCGACGCAGAACGATGGGCCTTCTACGACAACGGCGAACAATGTCGCTTCTCTCCATCCTGAGAGGCGGCGCAAGAAGAAGCGCAAGAAGAAGCGAGACCCCGGACTCCGCAAGAAGTTCGACTTCATTACTCATTTGCTCAAAGGGCTGGATGCACTTCTGCTCGCCGAGCTGAGCGGACTGTACTACATGGAGTATGGATGGCCAAGTCACTTTTCTTTTACCCTGGGGTTCTGTAGATTCTGACTCTCAATAGGTGTTCATTGTTTCGCTTCCTGATCCGAACCGCCACGCATGCGCTATTCGTTAGCCCCAAGGATGAAACGTTCCCTTTTCTTCTGATTATAAATCGCATGCATGTTCTACTGATAGGGATACCCAACATGTACTGCATACTCTTTCATATCTTCGCGGCGGTGCCCGCGGGCCACGAGTACCACCGAGGGTTCCTGCATGGAGGCATGATTATCGACTTCGTGGGGCAGAAGCCGCCTCAGTATAAACTGTATTACATATTAGCGGATATATTCATACTGCTGCTTCAATTCCTGATGCTAAGTATACATGACGAGCGGGAAAAGTTACGGCTCAAGTTGGGTCTTTACCAGCCTCTTGTGCCTCCTGCCCAACAACAACCGGCAGGTAGAACCTTGGAAGAGTTGGATCGAGAGGAACGTGGGGAGGGAGCGCTTGATGAGACGGATGATATAGAGCTACGGCCGTTGACAGCTGTCTCGGCGGATGATGATGCCAATACAAGTAGGGATGATGGCACTGAGAGACAAGACGAGGAGAGGGAATCAACCCGACGAAACTCGGAAGATGGCCCTTCGGCGTCGCACCTCGCAGATTTGCTGACTTCGGGCAATGCAGTCATTGGCGAGTTTCACATCATACACTCCCTCCGCGCAGCGGGGTCGAACATCCAGAGGACCGCAGCACAGTCTCTGCAGACTATTAGTTACAGCGCAACGTTTGCTGCCCTTGAAGCGAGGCGCAGGAGCGTCGTAGTTAGGGCCGGGGCGACGCAGCAAGTTTAGACGGGCACAAAAATGACTTGGTTGTAATGTTTGCTCACGCTTGAAATCAGTGCATCGAGGTCCTGAGAGTGGTATATATGCGCCTCATGCCATCTTCCTCCCCACATTCCCAACTCCTGTGCCCTTGACAGACACAAGCATGTCTTCAGTATCGTCCTCCACATCTCTCAAGCCCCAGCTACTCGCGCCAAATCCTCTTAGGTCCCGGGCCAGCCCAACGATTTCCTCTGTCCCTAAAACGTCCCGCCCGATCCTCAATCGCCCAACATCTTCAGATCCCATAGCCATCAGCGTCAAGACCAGCCATGCCGATACAGGACTGACACATCCCCCTTTTGAAATACTCTCCAGAAGTTGATACGCACATTGCTTGCCGATTTCCTCGGGGACCGTGCCTCCCGACGGCGGCACCACCGTATCAGCAGAATACAAGACGCCCACCGAGCTTGATTCTGCCACCAGACTTAATCCGAACCCGATGCCTAGCCTCCTCTTGCTCCCTGCCTTGTCACCCGTAGGAACCAAAGGCGCCTGGTCGTATTGCGCAGCAATGTGAATATCCGTGCATAACGAGTTGAGAACTTCTCGCGCTGAGTGAATCATACGTGCGTTATTCGAGGCGGATACGCCTGTACAGTATGCAACGCCTCGTATTCTCTTGATTCTCCCGGGGCTTCTGTTGAGATGCAACGTCTTGGGCAGACGGACCTGACTGGCAAATCGCAACTCGACTACGCCGCCTCCTCCTTTCCCCCCTGGGCCTGCGCAAGAGCGCTGCAGTACGCGGAGCTCTATTCTTGCTGGCGGGATACCGAAGAGACCGAATAAGGGGAGGATGGCGGTGCGGAATGTGTCGACGGAGGGGTCACCGGTCTCGGTAGACGATGTAATCACACCCGGTCCCATAAAACGGACATTCATGTGAGATTTCGAGAAGGGTGCGAGAAGGCAAAGGGGCATGAGGTAGTATGTGACACCTCTCGTGCAGGTAAGGGGGATGTTATGCTCAATGACATCGCCTTCGGAAGCGCCCAGTCCTGCAATAGTGCCCGTGATAAGACCTGGGTGGTACGTCATCGTCGTACCAGAGTACGATATTTGCATTGAGCTGCCATTGGTGACGGACTCGAGCAGCCGCAGGAAAGATATCTCATGATGCGCTAGACCTGGGTTCGTCGGCGAGGAGCTGCGAATCTTGGAGATGTGGACAGGGCGGCCGGTGAGGGTGGCAAGGGTCAGGCGCTGCGTGAAGCCACGGTGACCCGTGAAACGAAGCAGATCGGGCTGCGAATTGGACATTGTGATCTGTCCCTTTGTTGGTAGGTATAAAATAAATTTAGACACACATACGTCGCATTCTCAAGTCGACAAAGTTCTGGTGGGATGGATGGACAAAAAATTATTTTTCTGCCGGCCGAGCGCAAGCTAGGAATTTCCCTCCTAGGCCAGCGGTGGGCGCGCGACCCGCTATAAAAGTTCCAGAATTCGAGGTAGCATATCGATAAAGGCCAAACTTTTTAAACATGACGCGCGACGAGGAGCTCTTTTGAGGTGGGCTGTTGATACGACTAGTAGTAGTGATGATACCCAGTTGTTCTTTTTTTTATTAAAAAAAAAAACTGTATATTTCAATGTCACAACACATGCGTAACCACAATGTCCGGTAAATCACTACTTCTGGATCTGCACCGTGGGCCTAAAGAGATCATTTGCCGAGCCTGTCTTCATAACCTTCAACGTCAACGTCCGGCCCAGTCCTGGATCGCCCCATACTCTTCACAAGCATCACGCCCAAGGTTACGGAATAAAACCCGAGCAGCTCGCAAACCGGCGGATGAACCATCAGAGACTGAGTTGAGGCGATTTTTTCAGCAGGCTCAGGTTGATAGCGAAGTCGAGGGCAGTGGCAACGACAACTACAGCGTACGATACTTCGACCAGAACGAGGATGGGTCTATTAAGCAGGTCGAGGAGGATGACGCCGGAGCCGTTGACCCCAACGTCTTCCTGGAGTCGATGAACAGTATGAAGGGCAAGATTAAGACACCTGAGGAGAGGACAGCATTCAGCGCAATCATGGGCCGCATGGCCCCTGCCATGCTTAGAGCAAAAACCCCAGAACAGATGGACCAAGTGCTGGAGATGATGGACCGGCATACGGCTTCAATCGATGCAAAGATCCGCGAAACCATCGGCAAACTACCCAAGGAGATTCGAGACGAGGTGGATATGAGCATCTTCAACATCAATTTTGACGATTTCAATCCCGCCGTACCCTCCGTGTCGGCTCCTCAAATTCCAGAGGAGCACTGGAACTGGACGATTAATCAACGGCGAAAGATTTCCAAGCTGAATGAGGTGATACGGCGGGTGTCCAATTCCATGAAGCAGAAGCCGGGCATCAGCAGTAGGAACGTCGCTTTTGTATACAAAGCGTATCACTCGGCGAGGAAAGCTTTAGCTCATGGTTGGGCCAATGTCCCTGTGGATGTGTGGGACTTCCTCTGGAAGGTGTTTTCTGTCGATGAGTCAATCAACATTAATCGCTTAGCCCATGTGGCCTTACTCTCCGAGGACATGGCTGAGGCCCAAGTCAGCCTGAGCCCGGCGCAGCAGCTGCTCACCATCGAGGCCATCTTTGTTGATGGGTGGGAAGACAAGGCCATGGAGAACTGGAGGAGAAGTCTGGCCACCCTCGGCGATGATAAGGCAGAGACATACCAGGGTTATTGGGAGCTTGGCGTCCGAATGGCTTGCAAACGGGGTGACCTTGAACAGGCTGAGAGGGCAGCAAGCAAACTTCTGGACAAGCGCCTCGACGCTCGAATCTTGCTGCCTCTTATCCGCTCATTCTCGGAGCTAAGAAGTGCAGAAGCACATGAAAAGGCTTGGACACTTTACCGACAAATGAGGGAGAGCCTCGGCGAGACAATGAAGCTTGAGGATTATGACTTGGTCGTGTCCTACTTCCTTACGAACGGTCAGATCGAGAACGCGCTTTATGCCTTCGTTGACATGATGAGCAATGGCGAGATCGACATGAAGAAGAAGAAGAAGCTACCGTCAATGGTGGCCAATAAATTCTTCCTCGGAAAGTGGTTGAAACGACTGATTGGCGCTGGCGATCTCAATGGCGCCTATAGTGTTGTCGAGTTCATGCGGACCAAAGGCGTTCACGCCTCTCCCATGCACCTCAACGGTCTCATTGGCGCCTGGCAGCGCTCAGGGGGTGCCAAGAACATGCAAAAAGCAGACGAACTCGCGTGGAAGATGATTGAATCGCGAGTGGCATTTGTCGAAGCGCGTAAACGCAGGAAGGGGGAGGAGGTTCCGAAATCATCCTCGGATGAGTCCTGGCCTAGAGCTACTCTAGAAACATTCTCCCTCATGGCTGACAACTACCGCGTTCGGGGACTCCACGAGAGCATTTTATTTCTCTGGAAAGCCGCGCAGGAAGCCGAGATTAGCCCAGACGCATTCATGATGAACCAGCTTCTTGAGTCGTATTGCAAAGCAGGGGAGGCCGATGAAGCCATAGCCCTCTACGTCAACATCGTCAAGGGTCGTGGCATCACCCCAGACCCCTATACCTTTAGCGCACTCTGGAAGACCCTCGGCGTGAATCGCTACCGGGCTCTGTCCCCCGAATCCGTGGGCCGTGAGATAGTCGCCACACGTAACCTCTTTGCTGAGATCATGAGCTTCAAGCACGTCTTTGCAACGGATGGCATGAACGGGCAACTCGCCCGGCGAATCCTGCACGCCTTCCGTACGCTGCGTGACGGCGCTGGCGTGGTTGTCGCCCTTTCAGCCATGAGGCACTACTTCAACTACATGGTCCCCGACATCGTCGTGCTGGAAATGATCATGGACGTCACCAAGCTCACATGGGACACTCCCCACCAGCGACGGAAACTCATGCACGGAAAGCAGGAGCTCGATAGACAGCTGCTGGCCTTGGTTGGCGGCGACACTACCAAACTAGAAGGCGAGAGCCGGGCTGTCGCGCTGTACGAGTACTTGAAGCTGCATTACTCTCCTGGGAATGGAGAGCAGGGCACTGAGCAAATCCGCAGGGCCAAAAAAGAGATGGGCGTCGGCGAGATTGATGTATAACGAGACCAGTAAATGATGAATGACTTGACGGGGTGGAATCCATGCAACATATTTTTACTTGCATTTTCAAACACAAGAAGGCAGGCATTGGTAACTAGGCACACTGCATGTACGTTAGAGGGATCTTGGGATCGATTCCCTTGTATGATTAGTATATACCATAAGATAAAGGCTCCTCGCACCTCATCCCAGACCTTTTTTCCCATTCAGTCACACAACACACGTAGCTTGTTTCAAACCCCATGTGGATTTTACCATGGTACTATTAAATACAGCTCTGTATACGCTCTTTTCACGTGTCCTTTCGAGACTAAGCCCAAACTCCAAACGCTATGCAAAACCCAAGCCTTGGCGAGGAAGCGAGTCTCAAACGACGGCTCCTCTCCCTCCCCTGAGGAATTACCAAGGCGGCAATCAAATAATGTATATGCCAACGCAAATCTTGCGTCTCCAAGTATGCGTGTGTGTATTCAGTAACCGCGAGAGGTTCAAGACAGGTCCATCTTGTCTCCATCCGGAGGAGGTCCTTCCTCGATCCTATCTCCCACGGAGCTCAGCCCTGAACTGGGCGTCGGAGAGAGACGACCGTTCTCCAACACTCCGTTTCGCTGCGATGGTGACTTGGACTTGGACCTGCCGGCGCCACTTCTGCTGCGCGCTGCTATCCAATCGTGTATGCTTTTGAGCTCCTCTCCTCCGCCTTCCACCTCGATCTCGACCGCGTCGTTGGGCTTGCCGAGTATCGTGCCCTGGAACTTGGAGTCATCTGACGTCTTGTTGTGCCTCTTTTTCAAAGCTGCTCGGCACATTATGCATTGGTCAGCTAATTCAGTTTACACACACACAAACTCCTATACCGACATGACAACATTCAGGATGTATAGAGAGAGAGAGAGAGAGAGAGAGAGAGACTGACCGTTCAAATAATCCACCTCGTCCAGCTCCCCATCACCCTTTGCAAACTCCAGAATCTCCTTCATCCTACCACCGCCAAACCACTTGGCAAACTCCTCGACGCCGCGCACGTCTTCCTCTTCCCTCCACAGCTGCTCGGGGCCCACCCTCTCGGGCAGCAGGGCGCCGGCGTCGCGCAGGGCCAGGCGCACCTCGGGGACGCCAAAGTCGCCCGTCTGGCCGCTCGCGTGGGAAGCGTGCTCGGCCGTGCGCTCGCATAAGAGGGAGAGGTAGCGCGCCGCGAGGTCGGTGACGCAGTCGAGGACCGCGGGGCTGGTGGAGTGGTAACCCGTCGCGCGGAGTATCTGTAGCATCGCCGGGCGGAGGTAGGCGTGGAAGAGGGCGTTTTGGGACGTCATTATCGCGAAGCTGTGTTGCTACTACGGTATGTTGTCTTTACGGTCATGTGGATGTTTTCGTGTCTTGTTTTTTTTTTTTTTGTTGTTGCTCTGGAGTTGAAAGAAAGTTGTGTGGACCGATGGTGTCGCGCTCGAGGGACGTCATCGGCTGTATCGCGATTTTTGAAGCGAGAGCATCTTTCGAGAAAAGTTATTTCAAGAGCAACAATGCGCACTGGATTTTTCGAGCCCAGGTGTTGACGGGAGGGTGAGGGGGGTGGGAGGTTTGGTTCTGTGCACCTGGATGTGGTCGGGATCGGAGTTCAATCAACGAGTAGCGGAAGTCGTTAGTTAGGATCAGGTGCGAGTTTGTCCACAAAGCTTGGACTTTCGCACGACGGAGCTATTTCATCTATTACCATCTACCCACTATCACCATAACCTTCAACTTTGGGAATTTCGAATATTTTGCAATCTACTTGAGACTGCGTTGTCTTTTTTTTTTTTTTAAGATAGAAAAAGTCTCTGGTATCTTTTAAAATTGACCGGCTCACGAGTCTACTCATCCTCGTCCTCGTCCTTGTTCACAGCCTTGTTGATCCAACTCAAGACCTCTTGATGCCACACCAGCGAATTCTCAGGCTTCAACACCCACTACCAACAGCCAAAGTCAGCATCAAATTACACGACGATGACGGAAAGAACTGTTCACGCTTATACTCACATGATTCTCGTCGGGGAATACTAGCAGTTTGCTCGGCACCTCGAGTGCCTGCAATGCGTTGAACATGGCCAAGCCCTCCGACATGGGCAGGCGATAGTCGAGGTCACTGTGAATCACCTACAACAAGCTGTCAGCCTCATCCTTTGTCTACATCCCCGTCGACAGAGGTAAATAATCATACCAGTTGCGGTGTCGCCCAGTTCTTCAAGTGGAGGGAAGGATCCCATTTCTGGTATCCCTCTCTATTCTCCCACAAAGTACCACCAAAGTCATGCTCGGGGAAGAAGAGCTCTTCCGTCGACCACAAGTTCTGAGGGGAGAAGACACCGTCGTGGCAGACTAGGGCTTTGAATTTACGGCCCAGGTCATGGCCCTGAATCCAATCTAGCCCGCAATGTTAGAGAGTGTGCAAAGAAAGGCGCGAGACTCCCTGTCGACTCACTGATCATGTAACCACCATAGGACCCTCCTAGAGCAACCGCTCGTTCCGTGTCTACATATTCGAGGTTATCCTTGATATACTCGAATCCATTCACCAAATCTTGGTAGGGAGCCCCGCCCCAATTCTGGGCAATGGCATCTACATGATCTTGGCCATATCCAGTGCTGCCTGTCGGGTTGGGGCATACAACGACGTAACCTTGCTCTGCAAAGATGGCTGGGTTCCAACGAGTGCTCCAGTCGTCGGACCATGCAGACTGAGGTCCTCCGTGGATCAGCATGGCCAGCGGGTACTTTTTCGATTTGTCAAATGACGAGGGATACATTATCAAGGCATGAATGTCGTAGCCAACCGCCCCCTTCCACCATATCTCGGAGCACTGAGATCGATGCAAGCCAACAGACTTGCCATGCTTCAGGCTCGACGAGACCTCCTCATTCGTGTTCTTCTCAGTGTCGATGATGGAGTAACAGGAGCTCTCGACGAGAGATCTGGAGCTTACTAGAAGACTCTTGGTCCCATCGAGCCTCTTGAAATCGAAGACGCTGCCATCTATGGGTATCTGCCTGGGCTCACGTTTCGCCTCGATTGGGGATGAAGGAAGTCTCCACAGGCGGTTTCTCCCTTCGCTTTCTGCGGTCACGAACAGCTCCTCATCGTCATGACTCCATTCAATGAGATCGGGCCTCAGATCCCAGCCCCCTCTGTCATCATCAGTCTTGTAAAACTCTTGCACATTGCTCAAGTCGGTAACATCAGGTATGAGAAGAAGTCGCGGCTTGTCCGATTCATACTGCTGGGACTTCATCCTAGCAAAGACGAGCTTCCTTCCATCATTTGAGAATGTCGGCGAGCTGGAGTAGCCACGGAGCTTCCCGGTCTTGACAATCTGAGGCGTGGTGGGCTTGTCGGTGTAGGATGACAGCGGAACAAAGTAGAGGTCAGTCTTGGTGTATCGTGCTGGGTTGAGTTCCGGATCTTTGGCGACAAAGGCAATCCCCGAGCTTGAGAGATCAAAGTCCCCGGTGCCGCCAAAAGGGGGAACAGGCGAGCTGAGCTGCGTGCCCCCGAGCAAGTTGATGAGCCCCGGTGTCTCAAGGATCCAATCGCCATTGTTCTTGGTCAACAGGCCGTACCAAAGGGAATTTTGATTCTCTGAAGTCCAAGTATCCCAATGGCGGACGAAGAGGGAAGTGTACACCTTGCCGCTAGAGTAGGACTTGGCCTCGGCAGAGGGCCAATACAATCTCCCGTCGGGGGTTGTCAGGGCGGAGCAGCAGAATGCCACCTTGTTTTCGGAAAGCAGCTTGACCTTGGGATTCGACAGACTGCCTGCGAAGAAATGGATCATGCGAGTGGGCCTGTATATCGTTAGCAAATCGTCGTCGTCTTCATGTTTCATTCATTCATCCATCCAGGCAAAGGGGAGGAGAGAACTAACTCCGGAGTATTATCAAAGACGTTTTGGGTCATGAGAGCAGTGCATCCTCGGTCGTTGGGCTTGAAGAAAGCAATCTCCTCTTCGCCAATCCACACAGGTTCATAAGCTGCAGGATCTTCCGAGACCAATTGGGAGCTGCCATCTTTGATATTCAAGACCCGGATCTGCGACGTCTTGCTATGCGACTCAAACGAATAGGTAGATACCTGGTATTGTCAGCAAAGGTGAATTGGGGGAGATTGACTGCGTGTAGGCATCATCGTTGTCAAGAGCCACAAACAGTATAAAGTATAAGCTGTCCAGTAGAATTGGGTATACCAGCTGAACGTCGAGGCGCCGTGAGGAGGACCTCTGGTGTGAAATGCGAGGCATGAATCGTCATCATGGGGTGTATACAGTTCCCAGATACGCGTAAGTTGAGGGCTGCGAGTAGGTTGGCGGCTAGATCTTTAGTAAATGATATATATATATATACAATTATATATATATCGTCTTACGACAGGGATGCCGACATAAGCCCAGATGCCAAAATAGTAAAAGGTAAGAAAAGTTTCAAGAAGAATACACACGAGAGGTTATAGATGTAACTACTCAGCAGTGGTAAAGAAAATACTAGAATATAGCAGTAGTAGATAAAACAACTTCTCCTCCTTCTTCCGTCGAAACCTACGCACTTATAAGAGCGTCATGACGGCGAAGGTCCAAGCGAAAGGCCCTTATGATCCGGCCGCGTTTCCCCTCCTTTCCCTCCCATATGGCCCATAATCTCCTCTTTCTCACCCCTCGCGGCGCCTCCTCTCAAATGCTAATCAACCCCGCAATTATTGAATCAGCTTGCCGTAAAGTTTTCAACCTCCTCTTTTTTTTCTTCTCTCTCTCTCTCTATCTCTCTCACAGACACACACACACATGGATGGAGCAGTTGGCCATATTTACCAATCTTCAGAGCCGTAGATGCCGAAACTGGATATTACTTTTTTTTAAGAGGCTGCAGATATTGATGTTTGGGTTGGTGCTGGCTGTTCGTGCAGATGCGAGGCTCTAATGCTATTATCCACATACCTTCCTGTACCATCAATTCATCCGTAGCCACCCCCTCGTTGACCCCTCATTCCAAATGACATCCATGCCCATCCACCCTCCCTCTCCTCCTATCCGTAGATCTAGTACTAACGAGTCACTAATTTATCTAACTGATGTTCCTTTTCAGGGCATCCCGCCCCCCCCCCTCCCCCTCCCCACTCTCTGTTAAAGTATTACTTTCTCTCATCCATTATTAAGACCTTCTGCTACTTGGCACCACATCGCTGTGCCTGCCCGCATACAAATAGCTAAATTGCATCTGCGTCAATGCCCAACATTGCATAGTTACTTCTTGTAATGTCCAGTCAGCGTTGGGCATGATTTTATAGCCTATAACCATCTCACCTTTGCGGTTCATCAGGCCGGCAATGGCAACAGCTCATGAGCTTCCGGGGGAAGGCAACGGATGAAATCACATCACTTTGTCCGCGTCCACATCAGACTTGAGCTATGGTTAATGCTACAGTTGCGACACGATTACTCTTCCACGGTACAGGTAAAGAGGATTGAGAAAGATAAGTCAATATGTCATCTGACAAGAGCCAACATCATAAAAAGGACATAGCAGCGCTTGCAACTAATCATGACAAATCAGCAAGTCTATGCAATGCGACACTTAAATCCATACAAGAAACCCCAAACACCAAAATCAGTCATACCGACCTTTGGGCAGAGTGTAAAATAATGCCTCGCCGAATCCCATATCCTGATTCTCAGACACCAAGTAAGCCATTCTAATCCAAGACTCCAAGCTCCCTGCATAAATTACTACATCACACGTGAGGTATTGGCCGTGCTCTATCTCCTCGACGCCCCGAAGTTTGTTCTCTTCCTGTTCGCTTGCGAATCCGTCTCACTGTCGTCTACATCCGCCCCAGCAAGAGGCTTCTTCTTGTTCCTGCCGGAGGTCTTGCTCCCACCAGCTGACGTCGGTGTAGGGTGCGCCGACCCGCTATCCTTGAATGATGCGGACAGTGGCGTAGGTGCACTGGATCCGGGGGCCGAACCGGGTGTTGCGTCGCCCTGCTTCTCTGTTAGCCATGTGCCGATTTCCCAGCCAATGTATAGCAGCAAGTCGTACGCTCTGGTTTGGCCTGTACGAAACGGACGACTTGGAGAAGATGCGGTTCTGGTCCATCGACCCGGCCTTCCTCCTCTGCGCAGCTGCACCAGCCTGACCCTTCATATAGTTGTCGAAGCCTGTAATGATATTGCCGGCCTGCGTGTTCTCTAGGTAGACCAGCTCCTTTTGTGCGATCGTATCTTCGATTGAGCTCTGCATGTCGCGTCAGCCACCACGGGGTTGCTCACGAGTCTAGTTGATGGAAGATCGGAGAATTACCAGACGTGTCTCCATCTGCGCCTTCTTACGGATCAGCTCTCGGATACGCTGCTGTGATTTCTTGTACTCGGCCTGCGTCGCGGGAGGATCGTTGCTCGTGCTAGCGTTCGCTTGGGGGGCGCCGCCGGTCGCAGGCTGGGACTTGGGATCCGCCATTATGGGATGATGTCGACGCCTGCGATGAAGATGATGGATGCGAAACTTTTGATTTGACGTAGTGACGGCCGCGACTGATGATCTTCAGGTTGCTTCTACGAACCACCGTGCCTGTTTGTTTTCCGGCCTGTTAGCGGGAAGCTTCCGCTGTGGGGTTTTCTGGCAGCATCTACGGAGTACGGTTAAGCTACCTAAGGTACTACCTTCCTCAGGTTAGCAGTAGGATTCGCAAGACAACCTAAAGCTCGAACGAAGACGGGCGCCTATTTCCATATACTGTTCGTAATCCATACAAACATTCGCTGCTAGTTTATTCCTTTCTATAGCCTCATGGCTATACTGGCCTAAGCGACAAAGTGATAATTCAGGTCGAGAAGCTTACCCTATGAATAGCAGCAAATGCTAAAGTTAGACGAGTATCGACTTACGTCCAAAGATACCGGTCAAAAACTTGACATTATATCATCGTACACTTTGGTCACTTCTTGTAGTCGACCCTACTCCTAATGCTTATTCAAATAAATAACACATGTGTTCTAAAAACTTTAATTGCCTAGCAAAAGTTTAATTGCCCAGCAAAAGTTTATGTACATATTGCTCGTGGCTGGGAGAATGTCGATGCTTATCGATAAGATATCCTATAAAGCTGTCGCTTTGACGCCTGTTGCTACTCGACATCTCCATTCACGTTGGTCGAGAACGAAGCGACAGCCACTTGTCGTGGGCTTCTGCGGTCAGAAAGCCTAGAAAACTCTGCGCAAAACGTTCACGCGCAATGAGAGCATCTTCTAAATCACCCTGATCATACTGCGAAACCCCCAACTTTTGATATTGTGCATCGAGGTAGCTTCGGCTACAGCATCATCATGGGCGACCCATTGAACTCGCCCATCACCTCTATTTCGGAGCCTGGTATCAAAGCGGAAGGGCAGCTCTTGCATAATATGCGAAGAGAGGTTGCCGAACTCCTTGGCAGATCCCAGCTTGGCTTTCCCGGTGCACAACCCGTTAGCTTTTCAAAGCAACACCTGGAAGAACTTCAGAGACAAGAGTAGGCTCATTGGTCGCCTATTCAGCGTTGGTCAAAATTGCGCTGACCCCGTATTTCTAGCTACTACGTATGTGAGAAGTCGGACGGGATACGTTATCTCTTGTACACGACCGCGGACGAGAACCATGCCGAGGCTCACTATCTGATTGATCGTAAGAACGACTATTGGTTTCTCCATAACCGCAATCTACACTTTCCTCATGTCGATGACCGCACCGCCTTCCACTCGGATACAATCACCGATGGCGAGCTAGTATGGGACACCTTGCCAGATGGCAGAACTGAGCCGCGGTTCCTCATCTTCGACTGCCTCGTGTTGGGCGGTGATCGTCTCATGGATCGCACATTGGACAAGCGAATCGCACACATCAGGTCCCGCCTCTTTGAGCCTTACAAGAAACTGTTCGAAGAGTTTCCGGAAGAGAAAAAGTTTCAGCCATTCTTTGTCGAGATGAAGCCTTTCCAGCTCGGCTACGGCGTGGAGATGATGTTCAAGCAGATATTGCCAGAGCTGACACACGGCAACGACGGACTCATCTTCACGTGCCGCAACACGCCGTACAAGCACGGCACCGACCCTCATATTTTGAAGTGGAAGCCTCCCGAGGAGAATACCGTGGACTGTCGCCTCAAGCTTCATTTCTTGGCTACTGTTGAGCCTGACGAGGAGGATAGAGCCAGAGGCATTACTGAGCCCTACACGGACTACGACAGCGTCCCGAGAGCCGAGCTTCTCATCTACAAAGGCGACTCCGGCCCCGATAAGTATGAGTCGTTCGCCGACGCGGTGATCACGGAAGAGGAATGGAAGACGCTCAAGGGGCTTGGGGACCCTCTCGATGACCGCATCGTTGAGTGCAACCAGGACGACAAGGGACGCTGGCATATCATCCGCTTCCGTGACGACAAGCATGAGGCGAACCACAAGAGCACCGTAATGAGTGTGCTGGAGAGCATTAAGGACCGCGTCTCCGAGCAGGACCTCATTGCGCTGGCTGGCAAAGTTCGCGAGAACTGGAAAGCCAGGGCGTCTCGCGAAAAGGCCCAGCATCAGCGCTAGAATCCTCGAGGCACTGGGGAGGACAATGGAAGGAGCACGGGTTTGGTCTAATATTGATTGTCTTGAAGGGATACATACCAGTGAAGGCGTTGGAATAAGGCAAATTTGGGTACTGGCATTGGCGCTCGACTAACGAACGATAGTCTTCTTTCTTTTAATTTCCCCAATGACTACTATGACGATAGACTGACTATGAGAGATATTATTTGTGTCTTTGAGTGTTCCATTGTGTTCGTCTTACGGATAGTTATAGAGTTTGAAGCCATAGGGGTATATATGGCTCGATTATGTGCTACGAGGCTGAAGCCTCGTTATTGTGATTGAGAAGACTGGGCCTTATGGCTCTGCGCTTATTGCGTCGGGATTCGAAACTTGATAAAGAAAAAAAAAAAGTCTTGACTGTTCGGGGTGAAGAGTTATTTTCACTTTTCTTTACTAGATAGAGTTCTAGTTCTCTTACATGGTTGTCACAGAATTGCAAAATTAACAAGATGCCCATTTCTCCTAGTTCCCCCCGCCGTACTAATTACCTAGGAAATTAGCCTGGATGGCAACCGAAGATTGAGAACTCCATTTCGCAAGTATCATCATAAACACATCACCACCCGAGCTAGGATACCTTGACCATGGTAAACTTCACCACGCTTCTCCTCCTCCACCACCAACATGCGATATCCCCCAATCCAAGGTCCCTCAGCTCGAAAAAAGTAAATAAAGAAGAAGGAAGAAAAATAAGTTGAAGCCTTGCGCTTCAGTCAAATTTCGTACCTCACACTCAGAGCATAAGCATGACCGTGGCGATGATCATGACGATGCAGCCGATGTTGCTGTTGCCGTTGCTACCCCAATTGCTAGGGGGCTGGGGCTTCTTGCTACCACCAGAGATGACCACGGGGGTAGTGGCGACCGGGATACCAGGCGTGGGTACAGTCCCGGTAGGCCAGAGGGTCATGACCGAGGTGTTGGTGGGATAAAGGGGGTACAGCGGCTCAGTCAGGGAGACGGTAGCAGTGACGACAACAGGCTCTCCATCAGTGGCGGTCTCGGTGATGGTCATGGTGCTGGTAGGCGTAGTGCTGGACTCTGTGTCCCAGAGGTCGCTGATAGTGACGATTACTGGTGTGGCGGCGCTCCAAACCGTTTCGGTGTCAACGGGCTCGACAACAGACACGGTAGTCGAAGCGAAGGAGCCCCAGAGATCGGAGATAACGATGGTCACCTGGGGGCTGCCCGGCTCAGAGATGGTGCTGGTGGTCAGAGAGTAGCTTGGCTCGATGTCGGTGACGGTGGCGGGATCCCCTGAGACAGTGAAGATGGGGTAACCGCTGGTGATGGAGATGTCAGTCTCGACGTTGGTGACGGTGGCAGGATTGCCAGGGACGGTGACATCGGGCAGACCACTGGTGAAGGAGGTGTCGGTTTGGATATCGGTCAGAGTGGCGGGGTCACCGGAAACGGTAACATCGGGCAAGGCGCTGGTGTAAGATACGCCAGTGTTGACTTGAGTGACGGTTGCAGGGTCGCCGGTGACTGTCGCGTGCTCGTAGGACGTGGAAGAAGACACCTCAGCTTCAGGGGTAGAAGGCACCGCCTCAGTGGTGAAGGTGACGGTGGCGAGCTCAGTGGTCTTCTCAGTCTTGGTAACGACGGTGGGGTGGCAGACTTCCTCGGTGGAGGTGAGGGTCATGGAGCCCTCGACGGTGACAGTGGAAGTAACGGTGGTGAACATCTCGCTGCTGACGCTGTATAGAGTGCTATCATACTTGTTAACTGGCGAAGGGAAGTCGTGAGGGGGGTATGAGATGGGTTTCTTACGTGTAGGGGATGGAGACGACCTCGCCGTTCTCCATCTCCTTGAGAGCGAAGAGCTCCTCGGCCCACTGTTCACCACGAGGAATCATATGATGGGTCTGCTGGGCAAGATGACCGGCTCCAGCAGAGCTCTCATCGGGACCGTTAATGTTCCGTTCTGGATTGTTCAACAATTTAGTCAGATCGGGTTGAAAAAAAAATGGGTTGGCTATCTCTGTTGTCGTAGGGAAGTCGCGATGGGAGCGGGTTGACTTACCAGCGTAGGCAGCGATAACGCCAACGCCAAACATGCAGCCGATGAGAACAGCGAGTCCTCCTATGGCAGTGAGGACTTTCTTAGGAGCAAAGCCGCTTCTGGCATTGACTTGATCGCCGCGGCCCAGCTTATGCAAGCCGAACTCGGGATCCTTCATGGCTGCCTTGACATCCACTGTGTCGAATGGCGTTAGCATCCCTTTTTGGTTCGGTCAATAATGACAGGATTTGTTGATATACTTGAAGTGAAGTTTGGGTAATTGCTAATTTGCAAAAGAAAAAAGGCGCGAGAACTGTATTGAGCGTCAGCTTGCCTATGATGATCTCGTGTAAAGGCAGAAGAAGGTAAAACAATATATTTGCTTAACATCACCCGCGGTGGGCTACCACAACCCGCATCGCAGGCTAGTCAAACTGATCAACGAAGAAGAAGAAGAAGAAACTTACGTACCAAGCTCGGTGCGAGAGGCAAAAGGAATTGTTTAATCCTCGCCCGCAGATCAATGCCGACTAGTGACCAGCGTACAATGCGCACGCGTTGAATGAGCGTGAAGGGGAACGATAATGAAAGCGAAGAAGATTGTTGATTGAGAAGTGGAGGAAGTGAAGAAAGGGAAAAAAGAAATAAGAGAGATGTAGAGGAGAATGAATAAATACCTTGGTAACAACAGCCCTGACCAAGATTTTTTTGTTTTGCGAGGGGCGCGCCGAGTGATTCTGCGCAACTGTGAATCAACTGTAGGCAGCTGGCCAGTGGAGATGGCGCGCAACAAAAGCAGCAGCAGATCGGTGAGATCAGGATCTCAGAGGGCGCAGGACGTGCCTCAGTGAATGAAAGTTCGGATGAATTGTGGCTGAGGATGGGCAGTTGCCTAGCTTCAGGTGGTTCGATTACTTGATGCTGCTGCTGGCGAGCAGGGCAGAAGTTGGTCAAGATTCTGGACTACGAGTCCCCGGAGAAGGTTCTAGCAGGAAAAGGGATGGAAATCTTGACTGCCTTGGATGCAAGATATCAAGCGAGTGACTGCTGTTGCTGTTCCTTGTCAGAAGAGAATGGGAAGAGCAGCAGAGGTTAGTCTGCCACTTGAGGTGACATGACTTGTTCGTTAAGTAGCATGCAGTCATACACCTTCCACACAATCCAAATAAATACACATAAATACACAAGAGGAGGCCCGGACCTTTTCATGTTTTGCAAGGCGAGACACAGATGGGCAAACATTCTGAGCCTGCTTCGGTCTCTCGTGCTACTGCACAGAGGTTACAGTAACGAGTAACGGGAGCCAACATTGAATGTGTACCAACTTGATGTGACGAATTCCCAGTGTACGGAGTACTGCTTTGAGGAACTCGCGAAACCAATGTCGAGACAAGTCATCTTGACTTTTCTGTCGCCTCCTTCTCACGTTAATGGCCCGCCAAAGATAAAGATGCTTGCTGAGTACTTGAGTGTCACCCTAAGAGCACTGTCGGGAGGCACTACTAGTATGAGAGGATACTACTACACTCGTTCTAATCGATTTGAAGAGAGAAGTAGGTTAACATTTATTCGAAAATATCTATGATAGCCCAATTCATACAATCATTGATTGGCCCACCACTGCAAGGCTAATCACACTTTACCCCAGATGGCGTCGCAACGAAAAGATCTGGGATGATGCACAACCCGAAAGTTTGATGCACCGCCCTCACCTCAAGTAAGTAAGCCTACTGAATCGAGAGAAGCGATTGATTGCGCTAGCATGATCCAGGTCTTTGCAGACGCCAGGTAGGGTAGCGGTCCGCCGTCGGGTAGTCCCTAGAACGTGCATATCATATTATCGAGGGGGGTGTAAGGAATAACTCCACTTGGAGGAGGACCCTTGTTGCATGGGAGAAGAGACACTGTTTTAGGGAACAGCTGTAATAGTCTATAAAGGCTGGTCTCGAGTGTGTGCGTCCTGATGGTTGTTGCAGAGTTTGGAAGCCATTGGGAGGCAAGTGGCTTGAACTGTGTATTGGAAAGTTGAAGCCTCGGATAGATGGATAAAAAGATTTAGGCCTTGATGGTCTGAGCTCACTCGGAAGTCGAAGAATTGAAAGACCAAAAAAAAAAAAAAGGAAGAAGAAAAAAGCACTGCTCTTTCCTCATCCCAACAGTTACTGGATATTCCAAGTTTCCTGATGTTGAAGTTGACTGGTGGGGTGGTAGTTAGGAGTGGGGAGTTGGAATGTACATGTAATAGGTAGTAGAGGTACGGAGCATGAGAGACGCGCGAGGGCTCTTAGCAGCTCGCGTCTGGTCGCGTTGTACCACTGCGCAAAGCCGCACAAGCAACTCAGAACAACGCCCATCGGCCCCGAGTCAGGAAGCTCCCCCGTCGATCTACTCCGACAAAAAACCACGAAAAACCAACGGTTATTGAGCGCGCTCACCGAACGCGGCCTTTTTATCGCCTCATCACCGCGTGTTACTATTTTGTATACACCATCTTTTTGCAGGCTAGGCCGAGGTCGCAATTGCTGTGATAAAAGCGGCAAAAGCGACGGGAAAACGGCGGCGGATCAGCCCAGACACACTGCAGGCATTCCCCAGCGACGGCATTACGATTCAACGACGACCTCTTCCTGCTCATTCCCGCGCGTAATACGTATTGTCGAATCGCATCATGGCGCGCCGTCGCGCGAAGGCTTCCAAGCCTGTGGAGGAGCCAGAGGTAGAGGCCGAGGCCGAGGTCGAAGTCGAGGTCGAGGCGAATCAGGAGGAGATGCCGAATGTTGAAGAGCCCGAGCAATCCGATTCTGAGCTTTCAGAACCTCTAGAAGAGCTGGAAGATATTGAGAATGATGCGCCGGAACATGTTTTGCAGTTCAACGAAGAGCTCACGTGGAGGCCGGCGAAGCCTATCCCCACCAGCACACTGTATGGGCGACTGGAGCGGTTGGCAGAGGAGCTCAAGAACTACGAGCAGGGCGAAGTTGAGCTGGGATCGCTGGAGGATGTCAAAAACAGTCTTGTTTACCGTAACCTTGTACAACATAAGGATCCAGGAGTCAAGGCTTACACCGCGTGTTGCATCATCGACATGCTGCGCCTATACGCCCCCGATGCTCCATACACAGACGACCAGCTGAAGATGATATTTACGCTCTTCATCAAGGATATTCTGCCCTCCCTACACGATCCCAAGAGCTCTTACAACAGCCAACACGTCTACGTCCTCACCCAGCTTACCGAGGTCGAAATCATCTGCCTCTTGAACCAGGTACCCGGTCGTGATGAGCTCATGACACGACTGTTCAACTCGACATTCGACGGTATTTCGACAAGCTCCAAGTCTACGGATGGTGAGCTCGCCAAGGATGTAGAGTTCAACCTCACAAACATGTTGGTTCAGTTGCTAGATGAGGCAAAGAACGAGGTGCCCTCGCCTGTGGTCGATGCCATCATTAGCCAATTCATGCGAGCTGCCCCCCCGGGTGGTGAGCGCAGTAAGGGTCAAAGTAGTGGCCAATCAACCCTTCTACACAAGACAGAACCACCCGCATACGTTATGGCCAAACAGATCTGCAATGAGCTGCCTGATGTCATGGCTCGCTGTGTCACCTACTACTTTAGTGAGACCATTCTCGGTGCTTCCGAGTTTGCAACCAAAGCCAAGGACGGTGATGACGAAGACGCTGCCGCGGGGCCCTCGGAAGCTGATCTGAAAAGCCTTCGGCAGTCTCATCTCCTTATTCGAGAATTATGGCGTGCTGCCCCTGCGGTCCTCCAGAATGTGGTGCCGCAGCTCGACGCCGAGCTGGCGGCAGACGACCCCCATCTGCGACAGATCGCGGCAGAGACGTTTGGATACATGATTTCTGGAATAGGAGCCGCGGGACCTCCTCCATCCCCTGTCCTAGAGCCCGCGCTCTACCCACCAATGTCCCTTGGTGAGGAGCTGGCAGCAACAACAGTCGAGCCGAACGCTCTTACTACACCCAACTCGACGATATCGTTCATCCAGAGCCACCCAACTACTTATCGAAGCTTTGTTAGCAGGAAGAATGACAAGAATGTCTCGATCCGCGCATCATGGGCGACGGCTGCTGGCTATATTCTGTCTACCTCCGCTGGTGGTATTGGGCTGAACCGAGTGGAGGAGAATGAGCTTATTCACAGCTTGGCAGACTTGCTCCTCGATTCCGAGGAAAAGGTCCGTCTTGCCGCTGTCAAAGCAGTCGAAGCTTTTGAGTTTCGTGATGTCGTCACGAAGCTAGGATCGGTGGGAGGTGTCGATAAAGAAGGCTCTTTGCTGTTCAACTTGGCATCTCTAGTAAGAGATAAAAGATCGGCTGTGCGTGTAGAAGCCATGGTCTTGCTTGGGAAACTTTGGGCTGCTGGCACGGGAGAAATTGCCGACGGCTCAGAAGCTGTTACAGCTTGCTTGGGTGGCATTCCCACACGCATCTTGGACGCTGCTTATGCCAACGACCCAGATGTCAACGTGTTGTTGGATCGCGTCATGCACGAGTGTCTGATTCCACTCAAGTTTCCGACGCTTCGAGGCAAAGGGTCCAAGTCAGGCTCTCAAAGCAAGGTCTCTTCATTAAGCCAACCTGAACAAGACCGGATACGAGTTGAAAGGATTCTTTTGATGGTCAAATCATTGAACGAGAGATCACGGCGAGCTTTTGTAGGGTTGCAGACTCGACGGCCCAATTTCGCTGCTGCGACGGCAGGATTTATTAAGCAGTGCGAAGACTACAATGGCGGCCTTGTGCTGAAGGGAAACAAAGCTGGCATTGAACAGAGGATGAACGATATCATCAAGTACATCGCAGCTCTGTTCCCTGGACCCCCCGAGAAGGTCAGAGGCGACATGCTCAAGCTCGCAAAGTCAAACAACCGTCGTGTCTACCAGCTGATGAAATTTGCCATTGAAACGGAAAGCGATTTCCAGAAAGTGCGGAGATCACTCCATGAGCTGATCGCTAAGCTCCAGGAGGGCAATGCAGCCAGCTCTCTTGATACCCTCATTCCTTTACTCTACCGATCAAGCAACATCATATACAATAAAAGTCACCTCACTCCCATCATGGAGTACTCCAAGAGCAACAAACTCGGGTTGTCATCAGTAGCCCATCTCATTCTTACCGAAATCTCAACGCTGAACCCAGATCTGTTCAAGACTCATGCCGAAGAGCTGCGCAAATCTATTGAGGAAGAAGCCCCAACAGATGGTCGGCTCAACGATAAATCTGTTCGAGACATTCTCAAGGCTTATTCATCTTATGCCAAGAAGTATCCTGAGAATGTCGAGATCGACAAAAGTTTCAACCAAACCTTGATGAACTACGCTTTATACGGTGCTCCTCACCACGTAGCAAAGTACGCCGTCAATATTCTTCTGGCGAAACAAGATAGCAAGAGCAAAGTGACGGCAACGCAACTGCTTCAGAGAATAATGAAAGGGTTGGACTACGGCACACCTCATTACTTGAGCCGGCTTGCAGCAGTCGGCCAACTCCAGCGCCTGGCGCCTTCTGTCACCGCCGACTTCGAAGACGAGCTGCATGAGCTTACCATCAAGAAGATTCTCCGCGATGTACGAACCGAAGCCAAGCCAAGCGATCCACAATGGGTACCCGAAGCCGAGCTGGATGACGAGATTCAGGCCAAGTGCCTTTGCTTGAGAATACAGGTCAACAGGGCTCTGGCTAACGTTGAATCGGAAGACGCCTCGGATAGAATTAAGCCCCTCTTTAAGCTACTGAAGACCCTCATCGTCCAAGAAGGCGAGTTCTGCAAGGTCAAGGACACCCCTCAGCATCACAAGAAGCATCTAAGATTACTTGCTGGAAAGCTGATGGCAAAGCTGTGTACAGTCAAGAAGTACGACGACCAGCTTGATGCTGTTACTTTCAATAAGCTTGCTGAGATGGTACAGGATAGCGAGATGGAAGTCCGCCGTCTGTTCCTGGAGAGGCTCCAGAGCTACCTCACGCAAGGGAGAATCAGGTCACGGTTCTATACCGTCTTTTTCCTGGCCGCCTTCGAGCCTGTTGCTGGGCTGAAGTCCCAGGTCGAGACGTGGATTCGTTCACGTTGCCGATATTATGAGGAGAGCAAGAGACACGTCCTGGAGGGTGTCGTTGCGCGGTTAATTCCTCTCCTTGCTCACCATCCTGACTTTAGCCCCGCGACAGAGGATCTGAAGGACTTTGCCAAATATTTCCTCTTCTACCTGAACACGGTTGCTACGGCAGAAAACCTACCCCTGATCTACAAATACACCGAGAGGGTGAAGCAAACGCGAGATACCCTCAGCCCTGAATCAAGCGACAACATGTACGTACTCTGTGATGTGGTTTCCGCCATGATTCGCAAGTACCAGGAGAGGCAAGGCTGGAGCTTCCAGGCCTGGCCTGACAAGGTCGGCTTGCCTACAGGCCTCTTCACTCCCTTGCCATCAAGTGAGGTTGCGCAGCAAGTTGCCAAGAAACAGTTTATTACCGATGAAATGGAGGAAAGTCTTGATGACTTGTTTCGCGCCCAGGACCGAAAGAAGGTACGTTTGTTCACGATTCACGATTCACGATTCAGCCACATTGTGCCTTGAAGCTTACATTCTGATTACAGAAACGCAAATCAGCGCACGACACTTCAGAACCTGCTACCAAGAGGCAAAAGAACACAGTAAAGGCCGTGATCAGAGAAAAGGCAACACCCAAACCCAAAACTTCTAGGCCTTCTGCCAAGAAACCCAAGAAGGTCAGGACGAAGAAACGCGAAGCCTCGGGATCGCCCGGCGGGTCGCCCATCCCAATTGCAGAGCGTCGTCGAAGTGGTAGAGCGCATGCCATTTCCAGCTACACCGAGCGAGATGATGCGGATGACGATGAAGACATGCTTGAGGGTGTGGCTGAGTGGCAATATGAGAAAGGGGAGAATGGCGCCGAAGCTGGCAGCGGGGATGAGGAATACGAAAGTGATGCGGCATCTGAGAAAGACGTAGTATCCGAGGTAGAGGACGATGACGATGAGACCCCTAAGACCGCAAAAAGGGCAACAGCTAATGGCAAGACCAAGGCTCCTCAGGGTGCTCGTGGCCGAGGGAAGAAGGCTGATGATTCCGATGCGGAGGAAGAAGAAGACTGAAGGAGGCATACGCATGCACACATTTATAGTATATCAAGGACCCTCTACTCACCGCAGCCCCGGTCCTCATTGTTCGCCGGGGGGGATGCCAGTATGATTTTACGAGGAAGCTAGCAGGGATGGGAAATATGTTGTATAATGGGTTGTATGTATATCAGCTTGAGCCCGGGGGGTGAGGGCTACCCTCGCATTTGCAGGCTATCGATGTAGTTATTTTTTGCTTTGCTCGTATACCCACTGGTGCGTTGTGCGCGTCATGGGACTCTTTCGCTCTTGAGATTTGTTCAACAAGCAATACTCACAAACTAGTCTCTACATCATCACAAAGGCTTTATCCGTGAGGTTCTGGATGTGACACGCTCTCGATTTGGGTCCAATTTCTTCATTCTATCGGAAAAGGGGGGGGGGGGGTGTCGACTCGTTGCATACACGACAACATCAAGTTATACGCCAACTCCAACCGCGATATAAGGAGAGAAGAAAGAAATGAAAGGAAGACAAGGGGGGTAGAAAGGTAAGTATATCAAACAACCATCATGCTCTACCGTCATCCACCACCCTTTCCAAGAAAACCCCGGATTACCCAGGAACCCGTTCGATGAAAAAAATGATAATAGAATGAAACAAGCCGTTACGTAATTTCCAATTAAGCCATCCATCTCGTCCTCGTTGTCCAAATTCCCGGATCACAGTTCATAGCTCTCCTCTTTGTTTATATTTGCCCCCTTATTGCTCGGCCGCTAGCCTGGCCGCGACCTTCTCCCTGTGTGCAGGGAACTTTAGGTGTGCCTCAAACTTTTGGGCCGACTGCTCCGGACCGGGCGTGTAGAGCTTGACACCGCAGTCGAGACACCTAATACGCGGCAGCCAGGCATAGATGACGCCCTCGGGCAGGGGGTTCGGGGGCTGCACGGGCAGCTCGGTCACCGGGTCGAGGTAGGAGTACTTCATCATTGCCTGGAAGCGATCGTTGGGGTAGGACCGCTCAAGGTCTCTGAGGGCACTCACGAGCCATTCCGGGGGCGGGGGCTTGTCCGGGGGGGGAGAAAAAAGTTAGTACATCAGGGCGTCTTGGCCGTGAAGGCGTTGGTACTCACTTCTTGAGGCTGTTCGGTGCCAGGGACGTGAGGGGGGGCTATGATGCGCCCCAACTGACCGGGTGGCAGAGTCGAAGCTGACGAAGATCCAGGTGCGGGAGGCGGGGGCATCGGTCGTCCTGAAGAGCTTGGGGCTCTGGGTACTGGCACAGGCGTCTGCGGCACGATCCTCAAGTCGCTGTAGTCGCCACTCATGACCCTCCGTAGCTTGTCCTTGTTCACCCTGAGCTTGACCACCAGATGAATAGGTTCTTCCGTCTCTTCTCTAAAGCGACGGGACGTGCGCGTCTCGTGATGATGGAATACATCAGGCGTCTCGGATCGCCCCAGGTTAGCCATACGCTGAGCAGCGGCTGAGGCGGCTCCGCGCATGCCTCGTGTACGCGCAGTGCCCTGCGCCAGTGCCGACGGAGCAGGTGAGTCGGGTGACGAGTCGTCGCTGTCTTCTGACTCGGAGAGGTCCCCGTCACGGAGGGTCCGCTTCTTACCCGCGACAGCTGCGCGCTTGTACAGGCGGCTTTCCTCGACGGTAGCTGCCGCGCCTGGTAGCGTCGAGGAGACGATGAGGGTCCTGATGGTGCGCTGGCGCTCCCTGAGGTCGGGAAGCTGAGGACCGCCTCTGCGATTGATGGACCGCTTCTGCCGCCGCTGCTCACGGGAGAATATGGTCTCATTTCGCTCAAGGTCCGCTTCCGAGAGCTCGTATAGATACGGTGCGTACTCCTTAGCCTGCTGCTGGGGCCGGAAGACCGTAGGTAATGGGCTCTGTAAGAAAGCTGTGATGAGGTCGGGGTCTTCAATGGGACGGCCGTCAAAGGGATGGCCGACACTGTAGAGACTCCGCGTGAAGAGCTGCGTTTGCTCCCTGATGCAGTGGGCTATGGCCGTTGTGAATTCACCACTAAGTGATAGATCTCGAGCCATTCCAGCTGCAAACTCCTCTGGGGAGTTGATGGGGTTGTTGATCTCCCATTCAAACTGGTCCACCAACGTATGCTGGCCGATGGTGATGTTAAGCTTGATGAGGACACGCATCTCGTCATTTTTGTAAGCCGAGTAGGGCAGTTCGGGATCTAGCGCATCTTCGTCGAGGTAGGCGAAGGGGTAAAAGTCGTTCAGCTGCTCCCGCATCTGGTGCAAGATCTGTTCATAGATGGCCTGCGAGTTCTGGGCTGGCAGACCCATGTCCTCGAGCAGCTGCGCGGCGAAGTGCTCAGGCCGGCATAGCCGCTCGTGAAGATTCCACGTGAAGGTGTCGCGGAGCCTGATCTTGTCCCACTCAACCTCCAGACGCACCGGGACCAGCTCCTCGTGCTGCTCAGCCTGCTTCTGCATATCCTTGCGTCGGGCCTTTAATGGAGGCACGGTCCTCTTGCCCGGCCGTGGCTTTTGCGAGGGGTATACGATCCGGGCCTGAGGAACATCGGTATGCCCATTGCCAAAGCCATTGTATCCTTGACCGTAGAGCCTGCTGGGAGGGAACCACGGCCGATAATCGCCGTGCAGGACCGACTTGTACTCGTGCACCGCATCGCGCATCCGGGTGAGTTTGCCGTGTCTCTTGACATGCTCATCATTCATGTTTGCGGCGGCGATGCCGTCGCGGTGCTGGAAACGCTCGATCATGAGGCGATTGAAAGACTCCTTGGTCCTGACAGGCATTTCAGCTGCCCCTGCCCCTGATGCGCTTTCGCTGCTTGAGCCGGCGCCATTGTTGTTACTAGACTCGCCATCCCTCGCGGGCGTAGTCGTGCCCGACTGCTTGTCGTCCGTGGATACGCTCGCAGACGGGGCCGGAGGTGTGTCCGATGTCGACGCCATGGTGCTTCCAGGCGAGAAAGATGATGGCTGGGTTCAGCGCGGTTCGACGTTCGTTGGCTAACGGAGCGAGGGATTGAAGCGCACGGCTGGTCGCCGCGGCAAAGCGACGGTGCAGAGACCGATCGTGAGGGTTCGATGAGAAGAATGAAAATCTTAGAGATACTCCACGGCGTAGCACGTCGCGTTTGACGTATCAATTGACTGCTGGATGTCAGAGTCGCGATAGCGCATCGGCAAGGCTTTTGGCGTTCGGAGACCGTGTCTTGCGATTCGACGGGAGCGATGGGCGGTAAAAGTAGCTCTACATATATATATGTTCTGCTTAGCCTGCTAATTATGTAGAGGTACTTAGAGTCCTGATCGCATTCAGAACGGAGGCGGCCGAGTCTTGACCCAATCAGCAATCAGAATCTTTCGGTCGCCCCAACCAGAGCACACGGGGTATTACTAAGCATGATTCTTCTTAAGACGACACAGCTAGAACCTTGGAAGGCAGCTTCAGCGCTTTTCACATGCCTCAGCTGAGGGCTCAGAAGAAACCCAAATCGCATATCTACCCTCTTCCCGATTAACATGTCGCAGTATATATATCTCAGTGAGAGGATAACCGTGATTTTGCGTTCTGTTGGTTATTATAGAGTTTTAAAGCCATTGGGGTTTGTAAGTGGCTCGGTTGCGCATCGCGATGCTGAAGCCTCGGATTGTTGTTATCAGAAGACTAGGCCTTTATGGCTTTGCGCTTACTGTGTCGGATATCGGAAAGTAAAACAGATAATGGTTTTAGATGCTCGACAAAACCTCGACAAAACTTCTCTAACTGACATTAGTGTCATCTGCATTCATTCAAAGCTTCAATTCCCTGTTGAGCTGCCGTGGATCTGGCCAACGAGGGATGGAATTATTCTGCGGCAAAGCCTCATAAGCCTTGATCTGTGGCTCAACGCTTATCCAATTCGAACTTGCCGCAATTGACCTAGATTATGCTCGATAATGACAAGAATTATTTTGACAAACGATAGCGACAGTAGAGCTTGGAGTCTCTGAAGCTGAGGTTGGAAGCCTTGTCGCTGTGAAGCCAGTGCAACGAGGCCAAACTCTGCAATTGCTACTAGGAGCGGAAGGCATCTTTATCTTGCTGAACACAGTCGCATTTCCAACGTGTAACATGTGTATGAGTGTAGACTTCTGGTGAACATTGATGTTCGGAACCCAATGCCGATCTCTCTTCAGCTGAAGAATGCTAATCAAAGGGCACCTGTAAGCACATCGATCTATTACCCCGTGAAGAAGAGCCTACGCAGTGATGAATTACTAGTACCTAATGTTGAGTACCTCCTTGGAAACAATACAATAGCCTCCACATCCCCTGTCAAAGTCCTACTACGCTTTCCATACTGCTATAGAGATGTGGCGTGGTATGCGGATGATGGTGTGATGCTGCCACAAAATACTCGGGAAAACCAGTAGTAATCGGAAGGCAGCGGGTTGTTTCTTTCCCGGCACGACTACGAAAAGATGACGGCAGCCTTCACTAACTGCTACTTGTAGTAGTAGTACTTGACTGTGACACTAGCTCAGTTGCACTTGAAAGGAATTAAACCACGGTGCGAAAAAAGCTGCCTGATGATGTTATGATAAAAAGTACCTAATAACCAAGGTTCGACAGGAGGTGGGGTCACGCCCCTCCGACACCAAATTCAGCTCAGGTCGAGTTCCCTCATGCGTCACAGAAGGGGAATTTGCTCGCTTTGCTGGATTTGGGAAACCCACACAAATTCAAGAGCCCACTCCCCGCAGCAGACTTCTTTCTCCCTCTCCCCCTCCGTACTCAAACCTTGCGTAGCTAAAAAAATCGAACCATTAGCTGAAGACACTGAGAGAAAAATCCGCCCATCATGTCTGACGAGAAGGAGACCGGTATGTCTATCCCTCAGGAAGTTCTTGCTAAACCCGTCTACTGGACGAGGGGCAACCTTGACCTACCCCGCCAAAACCTACCTAAGCTCCACGGCAGCTTGCGTTGAGAAAGGCGCCTCACGCGAATTGCGACGGCATTGATTGCGAACTGAGCTGATACGCTTGCAGACTACACCCTCAATAACCCCGATACCCTCACCAAATATAAGACTGCCGCTCAAATTTCCGAGAAGGCTCTTGCCGAGGTCTCTAAGCTATGCGTTCCTGGAGCCAAGATTGTCGATGTTTGCCAGCAGGGCGACAAGATCATTGAAGAGGAGCTGTCAAAAGTCTACCGTGGAAAGAAGGTCACCAAGGGTACGGAACACACATATACATACATATTCTATGCCGAAAAGGTGGAGCTTGCTGCTAACGTTTCTCCCCAAGGCTTTTCGCATCCCACGACCGTTTCGCCGTCGTCTTACGTCACTCCCTACACCCCCTTGACCTCTGACGAGGCCGAGGCCTCTACCGAGATTAAGGATGGCGAGGCTATCAAGATTCAGCTGGGCGCCCAGATTGACGGCTTCGGCTCCATCGTCTGTGACACTGTCTATGCCGGAAAATCTGGCCAGGAGATTACTGGACGTGAGGCCGACCTCGCCCTCGCTACTTACTACGCCAACGAGCTCCTGCTTCGCTTGATGATTCCTCCTGGCTTGCTTGCCCAGGGCACCGAAGAGGAGAAAGCCAAGGCTGCCTCGCAAAAGGCCCCCACGCAATCAAGGATCACTCAGCTTCTCGAAAAGGTCTGCTCCGCCTACGACGTCACGCTGGTGGAAAGCACCACATCGTGGCTTTTTGACCGCAACGAAATTGAAGGTTCGAAGAAGATTGTGCTTGCTCCTGCCGAGGGCACCAAGGGTGACGGTGTCCCCGAGATTGGCGAGGTTTGGGGTGTCGAGATGGGTGTCAGCCAGGGATCCGGAAAGGTCAAGAATATTGACAACCGTGCTACTCTGCACCGCAGGACACTCCAGACTTACGGCCTTAAGCGTCCTACTTCGCGCAAGATTTTATCCGAGGTTCAGAGAAAGTTTGGCAACTTCCCCTTCAGCTTGAGGCAGCTGGAGGACGAGCGTGATGCCAAGTCTGGCGTCGTCGAGTGTGTTCGCGGCAACGTTTTCCGCCAATACGAAGTCGTAGGCGACAAGGAGGATGCTCCCGTCTACAGACTCCTCACCACTCTCGGTACGTAAAGCCAGATATGCGTTTACGGTTAAGTATACAATTACAATACTAATAATACGATAGCCATTACCAAGAACGGTATCACAAAACTTGGTGCCGCCCCGGCTCTTGATCTTTCTCTGTACAAGACTGATAAGAAGATTGAGGACGAGGAAATCCTCAAGATCCTGGAGCAGCCTTTGGCCCGCAACAAGGGAAAGAAGAATAAGAGCAAGAAGAAGAGCGACGAATAAACTAGCCATCAAGAGGATTTGATGGTGGCGGAATCGAAAGGCAGATGATGAGCCTCGCAGGCTTTCACACCTAAGCCAAAGTATTCGCCTTCTTTCTGAGCAAGGCACTCGTCTCACCAACGTATTACGCCTGTGCTAGTCGAAATTCCAACGCGGCTGAGCTCGACTGCAACCTTTGGGCCTTCCACAGTCTACCAAAATAAAAATAAAAATCAGGTACTTGTACGCCCGAAGCGACACAGTCGTAGCAGAGTGAGTGAGTGAATAGAAGACGAGACATTAGCAGATGCCACTCAAAAAGTATGGTTATCCAACAAAAGCTCCCCTATCAGTGATTTCTTTTTGAATGTGCCCCTGAGAACCCCTGAGATTATGGTTGAGTAGCAAGGTTATGCGGTCAAGAGGCAGCGGATCCCGTCGGTAGGCTGCATGCTACTCTGTAGAGTTGTTCAAGATAGAGGAGGGTGGTGTGGTAGGATGTAAGAAGAACAAAACTGTGGGGGATAGAGGGTGATCGGAGTCATGAGATGGTGTGGGCAGGAAATTGACCCCCTGAATGTGAATGAGGCTCACTTATTCACGGGGGAGCCGCAACACCACGTACGCACGCCCACGCCCACGCCCACGCACACACCGAATGCCCACATTCACAATCACCACGGAGGCTATGGACTACGGTGACACGCACAAGGCTCAAGAGTCATATGAAGCATCACCACGTTGTCCTGTGACTCGATCCGGCTTTCGACGCCAGCACAGGTTTTCGTGTCTCGGACGCCGTGCGGATCAAGGTTCAAGTAATACGGAGTATGATGAATGAGGAGGAAGAGGACAGTGGACTGGGATGAGGATTGGGAAAAAGCGATAAAATATTGAGGATTGATGGTTAGGTAGCAGCTGTAGTGTTTCAGCTGTAGCAGTCTATTCGTAAGGTGAGGTGATTAAGATACCTACATGTACGTAATAGGTATCAAAAAGCAATTCGATGCGACAGTTGCAAGGACTGAGCGTCATCTCATCTATTAGGCATTCCCCTCTCATGCTGAAAGCTACACTCGAGGCGCGCTGCGGGGATGAAAGAATAGTTTGTACCTAGTCCGCCAAAAACAACACATCAAATAAACGCCGTATGTGCGAAGTATTCTTTCCCCTTCGTGGCGCCCTGGTAGTAGACATCGTCCCAAGGCGGGCCGGGCCCCCCTGTTAATTGCAGAGTCGTGTGCCCAGCGGCAAGCTACCGCAAGCTGCAAGCTGCCATGCCCGGGTGCTGTTGCCTCTGAAAGCTGGGCCCCAACACCCCCCGGCTGCCCTCCACTACCACTGTCTTTAACCTGCCACCCGCTGTCGCTGCCGCCGCCCGCTATAGGTACCTGAGGTTCCATTGCATGCCGTTCGCCGCCGCCGCCTCGCCCGAAATCCTTAAGCCCAGGCCCAGAACCACGACGGGTCGGATCTCTTCTCAAACTCCTTTCCCTTCCATCCCCCCCCCAAACTTTCGACAGCGCGTCAACTCAACCTCAAGACGCGACCTGGTACTGATACTTATGTGGTAGTTTCTGTAATTTGTAAAGTTTCCCCTGAGATTATTTTTATCCCATTCCGACCAGAACTTTTGCTGACCCTTTTTCATACAGTTCCTACGAGAGGTGCAGGTGCAGCAGGTGCGCAGCTGCTGCCCAGCGAGCAAGGGGGGAAAGACTCGGTCGCCTCAACGCCATCACGGCTTGAACCCGACCAGCCGAGATGATATCATCAAACACAAGGGCTACTCGGTCACGTTTCTCTAGTCCTGCACAATCAAATCAGAGCCGGACTCAGAGTCAGGAGGGGACGGAGAAAGACAAGGAAAGAAGGAACGGGGGGAACGTTGGTGGCATGTTGGAGCCAGCTTCCAGGGGCGTCGCCAACCAAGGATCGAAAAACTGCATGCAGAGATGGCTCGAGCCAGGTATTCAGAACAAGACGAGCTACGAGGAGGCTGGATTGCTGCGATATGGCGTTGTTGAGAACATGGCACCTTTGGGGCAGCTTCCTAAGCCCAGGAAGTCTGAGAATGGCGGAGGACAAACGGTCAAGAAAATCATTCTGAGAAACTCGGGGGCGCACGCGAATGGCACGCCAAAGCCTGCAAACTCGCCGGAGTCTACCCCTGACCAGAAGACACCGCTACCGACCAGGGCTGCAGCGCACCCGCAAGCGCAAGCGCATCCACAACCACAGCCGCAGGCAACTCCCTCCCCTGCATCGCGCGAAACTTCACCCTTACCTCCTTCATCTTTACCTCCCTCATCTCTGCCTCCTTCACCTACCGTCTCTCGCCAACCGCGAAAGTCACTGCCGGCGAAGCTACCTAATCAGGACGATGGTAATGATGATGAAGACACCGGTCCGAGCAGAAGCATGAAGAGAAGAAACCCATCTCGTGCAATACCGCCGAAGAGGGGACGACCACCACAGCATGAACGATCCGGTTCGGTGGCTGTGCCTGGAACAGCCTTGTCACCTGCGAAGCGTGGGGCGTCACCATCAACAAACTCGCCACCTGTGAATGGAGACGATCGTGGGAAGGGGTTTATCAGCAGAGTCATCGACGAAGCTGTGGAAGAGGCAGTCCGATGCTGTCGCTTTCCTACGGGCTACGCTTTGCGCAAAATTTTCGATGAGAATCAGAATGACCCTGGGTTTGTGGCCGATGTGGAGAAGGTTTTCAATCAGACCGCTGATGTGGAAACCCTGGAAGAATTCTCTCGTCAGATCAGGCAGAGGAAACACATGGCAAAAAAGAACGGCGATGCTTTCAAATTCTTCTCAGTTTCACCTGAGGACCATTTACTGCCTAGGACTGGGACACGCGGAAAGATGTTGCGTCGCCACTCATCGGCAGCTTCTGCACATGACAAGCCAGCTGAACCCGAAACTCCTGCAGCCAAGAAGATCAAGATTACACACCGACCCAACACCACCGAAACACCGCGCAAGATGGCATCTGCTACTGCTACTACTACTGCAGCCACTTCTGGTGATAACGTCACCAAGACTCCTGGTTCGCGGAGGCGGCAGCGAAGGGACTCAGGGTTGAGCGACTCGCCTCTGTCGTCTCCTATGACCTCCCCACCAACTTCTGAAGATGAAGAATCGGTAGATGAGGTTAATGAGACGGAAGCCAAAGACGATGTCAGTGTCATTTATCGCAAGATGCAGCAAGATTTGGAGCGTTTGGAATCTCGTGCTGCCAATGGCTCCTCCTCCAAGGCTCAGCCAATCAGTACGCGCGGCAAAAATGTGGCCACCAATAGCCGCGCCTCTAGGTCAATCTCCCCTAGTCACACTCCTGCCACAAATCTCCGAAATCGAGCGTCGGCATCAGGAGATGATCCCAGCATGCCCGGTCGATTGACGGTTTCTGCTCTCTCAAACAGCAAACCGGCATCAGTCAAGAACCCATCAAAGTCGTACATGCCTGATGACAAGGACATATTCCTGTCCAAGCGGAAGGAGGAAGCGCAGCAGGTCACCAACAGCTTCACGGCTGTCGAGAGTTGGATTCGTGATGAGGACACGCATGCCTCTACACCTGCTGCTAGGACCAGAAAGACGCGACAGTCTAGCGTTATACCTGTCAGCACGCGGACCACGCGCTCCGCACACAAGCGCGCGAATGATGAGGATACGGTAGAATCGCCTGCAGCCTTCTCGTTCCAAGGCGATGGAGGTAGCTCAGCAACAGCATCTCGAGCCGTGACGCCGACTAATCTCCGGCCTGCAAAGAAGCAGAAGACGGGCCTTCGCATCAAGCTATCGTAAGTTCCTTTTTTTCATTTTTTTCATTTTTTTCTTTTTTTTCATCCAACGCTACTACCGCTACCCCTTCCACGATGCTATCATGGCCTGGTGGTTTCTGGTCTGGTCTGGTTTGGGTTTGACTAGGTTGGATTCAGAACGGCGGCATCCGCAGACCGTCTACTGTTGTGTCTGTTGGTGATTGCGCTGCGACTGAGGGCTTGAAAGTTTTTCGCAATCGGGCCTTCCCCCCCTGATTCAAGCCTGATAAGCGCGTTAGACGTCTGCTCTGCTGAGTTCCATCATCATGTTCACTTCACCAGCGGAATTCATGCTGACCAAGGTGATTTTTGCCTTCACAGACCTGTCAAGAAGAAGGGTGGTACTGCTGCTGGCCTCCCCCGAGGTGAAGCTCAGCTACCTTCGAGAGATCAGGTAAGTCACGAAAATTCGAGTCTCTTTCTTCATTTCTGCCATTCTTCACATTACCTCGGTCTATTTTAGACGCCCCCTTGATGAATTCAATCATGTGGTGTGTGTTGTGGGCGGGAACCTTGAGGGATGTGCCAGACTGGTCTCGCCGCGTGATGAAATTGGCGCATCCCAGCGGAACCAGCATCACCGGGATAACCCAACCACGCCATTAACGTGCCACGCATAACCCTTGGGAGCCCATCCGATCGACCCTGTATCGGACTTGGCGGCCCCCCTTTTGCCACCCAACACATTTCCCATGACATTGTCTATTGCAATGCCCAGCTGGAAAAAAAAACATGTACTAACGTCATTCATAGCAGAGCACCGACAATGATGAGTTTTGCTCAGCTTGTGGGAATGCTGGAGATGTTGTCTGCTGTGACGGGTGCCCTCGGTCGTTTCACTTTGAGTGCATCGACATGGTTCGCTCAGACGACCTTCCGGATGAGTGGTATTGCAACGCCTGCATGGGCAGATGGTTCGCTTCACGGCTTCCTGTGCACAAGGGGGTCTTTGGTGCGGCCTTGAATGCTCTAGACAGGGTGAATCCTCGGGCTTTTAGTTTGCCGAAGAAGTTGCAGAACCGCTTTGAGGGCGTCAAGGTTGGTGTCGATGGGGAATACGAAGAAATAGTTCCCCAGACGAAGCCTGTCAAGTAAGTGCATGACAAGTCAGAGTGTCACTTGAAGAAGCATATATTGACCGCAAATCATAGGAAGAAGAATGGCTACGAAGAAGTGCCAGATTTATACAAGCAGCGAGAGGACGGGCTTGCTGTACTCTGCCATGACTGTCAGAAGCCTGCTACCAATATTCGTGCCATCATTCCCTGCAGTGCCTGTCCTCTTCATTGGCACTTGGACTGCATGGATCCCCCGTTAGCACATCCGCCCAATCTCAAGACGTGGCGTTGCCCTGCCCATCTCGATGAACTGCTCCTAGGGGCTCCTGCGCTGGCCCCAGCGCATCGTTACCGGAAGATCAAGGGTGCACCCGCCATCACTCCAGCTCTAGATCGGGGCCTGAAGAATAATGGCCATATTGAACTCGACTGGACAGAAGAGCCTGACGATGACTACGAAGAAGAGCCGGAACGCTCGGGCTGGAAGGATCCCGACTCATTTGGGCGGGTCTATAAGCTGCCGGTCAAGTCGGTTATCCTTGACTTCATTGAACAGTATGTGTTTCTTTGGGCTACATGCAATTCTCAAATTCACTAACGTCAAAATAGGCTGCGGATGCAAGGAGCTGGCTATGGCACGCGACGGGAGGAATCAAAATGGGTGACACCAATTGGGCCTCCACGTCTGGAAGACCCTCATCAGCCTTTGTCTGGCTCTGCGTTCAATCGCAACACGGACGAGATGCAGGTCGCCCTCGGCCTGGTGAGCCTAAAGAAGCAGCCCGAAGACAGTATTAAGAACCTAGTCACCGCTCTTTTGGTAAGACATCGCTTGTCGACTCCTTATCGGCTACATCCCGCTGACCAATATATCATAGGATTCTGCAGACGACGGAATGCTGGCTCTCATGGCAAAGGGAAATGTGCAGAACTACACCCGCCGCAACCTTGAGACGGCTGACAAGACTAGTTTGCGCGCCATGCTTGCTCAGATCGATGCTCTTGGCTCAAGCATTCGTGGGCTTTTGGGAGAGGCCGAAGTGCCCGTTCCGTCGGCCATTACCCCTCGAGGCACCGAAACTCCGGAGCCTCTTTTAGAGCACAAGGGGGCTAAGAACAAGATGAACCATGATGGCTGTCCAATAACAGAACCCACACCTCCTTCTACCATCGACAACATGGACGCGCCAATGGACTTTGATTGAGGCCATCGCCAGACATGACGGACCTCTGCATAGTCAACACTTGATATCCTTCACACGTACAACAGCAGGCTTTTGGTTCTTATTCGATCCACGTCTAATGTATAACTATCGCCCAAGTGCATTCCAAGAACGTAAGCCCTTTGAGGGCTCTTTTCTATCGAGGCGTTTGCAGGAGTATTCTACATAGTTTCTTATGTCTCTGCTTCGTTCGTCATTCACTTTCTGTTTGTGCCCCTATGTAAGGGCGCAGGAGCTAGCAGGCAGTAACAAGAGGGATTTCAGTGGGAAAGGAAAGGTACAAGGGGAAAGAAGGGGTCCTTTGGCCAGGAAAACTCATTTTTTCCGGGCAGAACGGAGGGATCAGACAAAAGATAAACCAAGACATGACCTTCATAAATGCATGATATGCGCAAATGTGAAACGTTGGTCGGTTGATAGAAAAGCAACCCATTTCATAACGTCGAGGTGTCTAGTGTCATGATGCATTCATTGCATGCAACGTGTAGTTTGCCCCAGGACTGGCGATAATACGAATATCTGGAAGCGGGTTGCAATAAGAACAGCAGCGTTTCGTCATAATGGTTCTACATAATCAGATGTACGGATGATGGTGGTGGTGGGGGGGGTAGCATGTAATCAGACAGTCTTTTTTTATACCTCGTCCCCTTCATCCACTGAATCTAATATACAAATTATCGAACAATCATAGCACGCCGAGGCAGAGCAAGCTCATCCCCCGAGGCACATTTCTCAAATAACTTTAAGAAAGACAATAATCATCTTCCCGTACCATACATGATTCATAACAATCCTCGAATCACGCTTCCATCTCAAGCAATTGAGTTCCACCTCGCTCCGCCATAGGCTTCAGGACAAGCAAAACCTTCAAAGGTTTTCCCATATCCCACGCTGCAAAGCGACAATTTCCATTGCCCTTGAACCACAAGTGGAACAGGGCCTAACTCATCTACAAAGAACAGAAACAATAATGTTAGAAAGAACAGAAGGACGTAAAGAAAAATGCAACACTCTGTAAACTCCGTGCACGAAATAAAGAGGCTTCAACCGCAAAGAATTTCCACCTCAAGAATAGCGTGCTTGCTATGAATAGCGATGTCTCGTTTTTTTTTTCTTGTTTCCGAACCATGGCAGGAAGTCTTAGTCGTTCAATCGTCAGGGTGGGTTCCAAACACACCCCTCATACAATTTATAGTGTTTATGGCGGAAGACATGGTGCTAGACCTGCATGAGAACATGCGATTCAACCACCATATGCGAGGGGCTGTGGAAAGTTGGGCGAATCCCGGTGAGCCCAGCCCTAGGGCTTGGCGCACAGGACTATGCGCCCGATTCAAACAAAGGCTCTGAGGCTAAAGTCTATGATGTTGGGATCAATGTGCCTGATCGTCGGGCAGTGAAAGGAATCATGAAACATGCAATAAGTCTGTGCCTCATTATCAGAGGAACGCGTGAGGTCATAAGGAGGAAATCGGGCTGAGCTGGGCCGGGCTGGGCTTATGAAGAGCATGCGAAGGGCATTGAATAGCTAAATCCAAATGGCTTCTGAGAAGATCATTTAACGCTGCGAAAAGTTAGCTGTATGTCATCTTGAGGGGCCTAAGATCTCGGAGAGGATTTTAACATACACGTCCACGTCGATTGTTGTTGCCTTGGTCCTGAGGTCCGTAGTTCATGTTTCCCATGCCGCCGCTCATGTTACCATAGCCGTAGTTGCCAGACATCCCCATGCCGAATCCAGGGGGAGGGGCGAACCCAGCCTGCCCAGGAATTTGTGGCTGTTGGGGAGGCACAGGGCTACCGTTGGGCGGCATACCCTGTCGAAATTGGTCAACAGCAGGGTTGGCTCCGTTGTATCCGGGGAATCCTGGCTGCATTGGTGGGTAGTTGTAGTTCATCTGGGCGTTGGGCCTATTCATGGTATTAGGCTGGAAAGGCATTTGCTGCATGTTCATGGCAGGGGTCATGTTGCCGTTTGAAGGAGGGTACATCATCCCCTGATTGAATGCCGGGAATGCGGACATGCCATTAGCCTCAGGAGTGTCGTTCCTCCCTCCGTAACCCATATCATAACCAGGAGGGTTGTTACCAGCGTTCATCTGGTTGTGATATCCCTGGTTGGCGCCGTACTGGCCTTGGCCGCCATTCATGTTGTTGTGCCTAGAGTTGGGTCGCTGGCGCTGCTCGGTTTGTGGCCCAGATTCACGGCCGGGACCAGAATTGCGTGTAGTCATGCCAACCTCATCCATCAGCCTCTTGTAGCCTTGGCTTGGCTGTGCCTTGAGCTTGACCAGCACATTTTTGACATTCTCAATCACCTTGACGCGAATCGCGTCGTCGAAGAAAGGCGTCGTAAGAACTTTGAATATCAGAGTCACCCCGCAAGTCTGTTCACTAAGTATAGCCTCAAGAACTTGGTCGTTGGGGCTAAAGAAGAGGGCCTTGATGAGCGAGTCACGGGGCTCAGTCTCCGCCTTCTGGTTGATGAGCTTCAACACTGTGAGGTATGCGATCTTATGAGTCCCAAGATGCACCAGATAGGGCTGCAATCGGGGCGCCAGGGCGGTTCGACGCTGAGGGAAAGTGCAGGTATCGAGGTACCAGGTCAAAAGCAGAGCACCGTTCGTGTTGGTGGCTAGGTGCACAGCATTGATGACGATCATGGAGGCCACGAGGCGCTGCTGGTCCTTGGTCGAGAAGTGGCTCTCAAGACAGGCCCGCATTGCGCGAGCGCCGTAGCGACCTTGAGCAAGAGGCCAAAGGCGGCTCAACATGGTTTCGAAGATGAAGTCGCTGTAAGGGCTTCCGAATTTGAGGCAGCACTGTAAAACGTAGTTGCCGAACTGGTCGAGAAACAGGGGCATGGTATAAGGACGAAGGCTCTCAACGATGAGCGTCTTCTGGTTGTGCGTATTACAGACATCAATGATCTTCTGCGCGGCCCAGGTACCGTTCTTGTGTACACCAATCTCTGCGAGGTGAGGAGCAATTTCGGCAAGCATGGCATCGCGAACAGAATCAGAGCAATGTTCAAAGAGCTTTTGCACGACAGTATTGCCAAGATAATCAGACGCCAGCTCAGCGACTTCAGGCAGCATGTCCATGGCAACATTCTCTATATCTACTACAGAGTAGCTGCTGTTATCAATCCGCTTGCGAATATCGCGGAGCTTGGGTGCGTCGTGGATGCGGTTGTGCGTAGGCTCCTTGATGGGGGGGATCTCGTCGCAGAACTGAGTGAATTGGATGGCAGATTGGACATTCTGAGCAAGGCGAGATCCATCGTCCTCGGGAGCAAACTGACGAGCCACCTCGAGGAGATCAGCGCTAACCTCAGACAGGGTAGGGGTCGCCGGGAGAGGGGCGGATGCCAGAGATGTCGCAGCAGTCTCGCCAGTACTTCCCGCAACCTCAGGAGCCTCCTGTCCCTTTCCGAATGAAACCGGACTAGGGGAAGGAAAGGTACCCTCGTGGCCTGGAGTATTACCCGGAGACACAGGCTTCGCAAAGTTGATGCGAATAGGACTGGCCCCAGGAAAGATCTCCTTGCCGTTCATGTTTGCTTTGGCCGACACAGCACTCTCAACCTTCTCAAAGTTGACGAAGCCACAATTTTTGTGTGTCAGAACGCGAACCGACACAATGGGGCCATGGCCTTTGAACATCTCGTGAAGAGTTGAAGTAGTTGTGGAAGTGGGTATATTGCCAAGCCAGAGAGCGCTCGTTGGTCCCTCAAGACCCTCATCAGGACTGAGGAGATTGTGACTATTGCTTCGGTGCAAGGTCATACCTGCGATGGCTCTAGGAAGCTCTTCAAAGTCCTGCTCATCCTGCAACCGAAGGTCGGCGTTGGCAAGAGGGTGATTGGGGTTAGGAGGCTGATTGGCAAAGTAGCTGTTCATCAAACGACCAGGCGGTTTCTCCAGTACGCCGGCGGTGGCAGCGCGGGGCCTCGCTGCCTGCTTCGCAAACGCTTGAACTGCCAGGTTATGGTTGTGAATAGCAGCCTGAGTCGCGGCAATCTGGTCCTGAAGCATCGCGTAAGGACTATCCAGGTCTTCGTCTTCTGGCTGAGGATACTCAGCTGCGTGGACCTCCTTGTTGTTTACCGAGTAAGATCGGAAACGATTAGCCTGCCTCATCATATCCATGCTAGGCATGTAGGGCGTAGCAAGTTGCGCACGTGGCGGCTGCGGTGTCTCGGCAAGACCAAGATAATCCAGAGTCCTCATATGGACGTCTGATTCGCTGGCGCCCTCTCGAGAGAATTGAGATTGAGCTGGAGAGCTAGGATTGTTAGACCCAACGCTGGCGATGCTCGCAAGGGTTTGGCCTCTCTCACGGCCCGTGCCAATGGGATTCCAGCTGCTAAATATGGAGGGCCCAAATGGAGAGCTAGTGCCTGGCAGAGGAGCAAACTGGCTGCGCTGTGGCATAGACCCAGCACGCAGTCGTGAAAGCAAGGTAGAGCCACCAGCAGGAGGCTCGTTCGACTCAAGATTCGGAGATGGTGATTTGTTGTAAGGAGTCTGTGAAGGGGTATGACGAGCTGACTTGACACCCAGGCCGGCACCAGGAATCCCTATATGCGATAACGTCGGTCCACCAGGCGAAAATCTAGAAGGAAGAGTTCCTGCTCGGGTTCGGCGAGTCTGCGTGGTAGTATCTGGGGTAGGTAATTGAGCAAAGTCGGGAAACCCATCGGTTGGGGATTCTGGGATATTTTCTCGCAGTGGCGTAGAGTTGCCACTGGTTGGCGGTCCGCCCCAAATGCTCATGGGCATGCCTTGAACGCCTTCCTGAGCTTGAATTTCGCGTGCCCTATTGTATAAATTTGTGGTCAGCTGGGTCCTGCCATACAGGGTTGTTGCCTTTGGGATAAGCTTTTTCAAGCCGACAAACCTTTTCGAGTAGAGTCTGCTTCCGCCCGTCATCTCGTGAGACGGGGAGCCAGCCCCCGACCGCGGATTGCCTGACATCATGCTGGAGGATGAAAAGCCGCCGGTCAAGCCGAAAGGTGGCCTAGAGCCAGGATCGATTGGGGAATTGCTGGTGGACGGAGAAGTCGACCGTGGCTGGCCTGGGGGCAGAGAATGGGAATGCGAAGGATAACCCGGCGGAAAGTGGTCGGATCTTGAGCTTGACATTATCAATTACTTTTAGCACTTAGGCCCAGCGTTTCATAAGGCGATATCTTGAGTGCGTCTTTAAACGTGCGAGGGTGAGGATATGAGAGTAACTTTTTTTTGGTCGTGAGCATAGGTCGTTGCTGCGGCTGCAGGCCAGGAAGAAGCTGAAGCTTGGAAGCTGATGACAGCTGTGTCGAACGACCGGGGGTACGGAAGCGCGGCAACCGACGACGGAAGGATCGCAACGTTTTCAAGGCTCAAGGAGCCAAAAGAAATAGAAAAAAACCCTATCGGCAAGGCACGAAGGAGCGATGAGAAAGTGCAGAAATTAAGTCGTACACAGCTCCAGAGGCGTAATGGCCAGGTGCCGTAGCTTTGTATTACAAAATTGATGAGGGGGCGGTAGAAACCCCGTTCCAGCTCCTTTCTCTCTTCTTCCTCTGTATGTGTAGGCTCCAGCTGAAGGAGGGGAGGGCGAGAGCGATAGGAACGACAAGATGTTTGCACCGAGAACGCTACGCCGGTCTACTTTGCAGTCCTTCTGCACGAATTGTGATTTTCTCGTCACAACCGGTGTGGTCGTGTGCGAGCTTGTCGCAGATTCACCAGCTTGATGCCTGCCACGACTATCGTCTGTCTCGTCCTCGGCCCAGTCGGTGCTCGCTACCAAATTGGCAAGGCGTAGAACCTAGAAGCTGCAGCAGACGAAAGAGAGAAGAAAATGAAAGTTCGAGGCTTGGAGAAGAGGCGAACGAGGCGTTGCTGGCGGCGGCGGTGGTGGTGGGGATGGAGGGAGTTTTTGGGGTCTGGTAGCAGCGGTCGTCGCCAACGTCGTTTTCGAGTTTGTTGTATTACTCCAGCAGGGGCACAAAAGTAGACGAAAGGTGGCCTGGGGTGTGGCGGGGAGGATAAAGAGACGGAAAAAAAATAAGAAAATAGCATCAATAATAGACAGGCCACATCGGAGCGGTGAGGTTGAGGGGGGGAGAGGAATAAAAAAAAAGAGTCGGCGGGGAGAGGGTGGCCTGGAGAAGTAAGAGGTTGAGGGTCGACTGTGCGTGGTAGAAGTTGGGGATGGAATTGGAACGTCCAGGCCGTCCAGTAATAACAATAGCAGTTGCAGTAGCAGTTGCTGGCAGGGAATTGGCCCGGTAGCGTCGTAGTAGCTCCAACAATGCCTACCTAAGGAGCTTCCACTACCGTACAGTAACTACACAATGGCGCACCCGCACTTTGCATTTTCCAACTTTAGCAGGCCACTTTTAAGCAGCGTATGTTACGTACCGAGTACAGTGGATTCGCATGCAATTGGCACCTCCGTGTCCAGCCCAGCACATTTCCAGTCCAATCCCATTCCAGCTCACTCCAGCTCCTCTTTTGTTACTCCTCACTTGCAGGTCACTCACTCGTCAAAGCTGTGTGTGCGTGGGTTGGTGGGCGATGCAGGGCAGAAAGAAGAAAAGGGATCACCCTTCTCCCCCCGGGTCCCTGAACTGTCGCTAATTCCGAGTACTCTAGGCTCCGCCCACACTTCCGCTCGTAGGTAGGTACCTCCTGATAAGCGGCGGGCAATGGTGCCGACGATGCAGCGGGATTGGGGCAAGTCACTTGTCCTGATGGTGGAGCGGGGTGATGGCCACCACCTTGAACCTCAATCCCCTACCCTAAGGCCTATTAGCCTCTTAGCCTGGCAGCCCTTTTAGGAGATTTCTCTCTCTGTGCCCTTCTTCGTCCTGAATTTGGACAAGGTAGGTCTGCTGGTAGGAAGTGTAATTGTAGCTCATGGTTCTGTGTAAAGTAGCAGCAGTCATTCTCTATTCCCTGATAAAGATCCGGCATTTACCTTACATACATCTAAGTTGAGCAACCAGGCGTTGTGCGTACGTGGTACGCCGTATTACCGGGGCCACGCAGCAATTGAACACTGGTCATGTACTTTCCGTTGCTCCGTACAGACCTTACTCGCGTATGTAGGTACATAGCATTGACAGGCAGCTTGTTGACGCTTGATCTGCCACCGCTCCATTTGGAACCACCATGAAACAAACCAAGCGCCAGCCAATCTATACCCTCTACATTCTCCTAACCTAAGTAGCTTTGGGTTGTCAAAAATCGACAGCATGTATTCGTCATAAACAGCCGCCTTAGATCTTACCTTGTTTGGCAGAACGTCACCATCCCCTTCCACTGCACGTTTTTGCTGATGGCCTCTCCATAAAGTCACTCCGCACCCCCTGCATCATGCCCATCATTGTTTGCAAGGCTCCTCTTTCTTTCTAGAATGAGACACAAAGTACGGAGTACGGAGTACTACTACGAACTTAAGTTTAGACACTCTCAGCTAAAGAAGCAACAAAGAAAAAAGAAAAAAAAGAGAGAGAAAAAGAAAAAGAAAAACTTCCTCAAAGCTTTGATACGATGAACAAGCCTCTGGCGAACCCATCTTCTGCGCATGCATACCCAATGAACTTTCGCTCTTTCTATCCCCCCTGGAATTCGACCATCCCCTCGGCTGAGAGCCTCCGCATTTCCTTCCCCCTGCCTCGAGCCACTCATCAATCACCCCAGCCAGTGGATCTCTCTGCCCTCCTTCATCCTGAAACATGTCCGACTCCCGGACCTACGTTTCTTGTTTGCCCTCCTGATGATCCAGCACTCAATCTTCCAACATGCCGACTTCGCATACGAGCGATTTCGATATAATTTCACGCTGCGTTTAACAGGAATTAAAGCTATTGTATAATGCTCCGTACTTGCCATCTAAAAACGACGCTCAACGACCTAAACTCAATAGGGCGCTATATATTCGACACTGATGACAGGTTGTCCCTAGATTCTACTTGCCTCAATCATATTCCGAATAGTACTTCATAGCTCTGGCAACCCTTCTACCCTTCTCAACGCCCCCTCTACACCTAAAGCATGTATCTTTCTCCATTAACGTCTGCTGAGATGCTACCCGTCTACATATCCGCAACCAAGTTCTAGTCCATTCGTCCATCATTTCAGATCGTCATTCCAATCATCGACCGTGACAAATACCAACGCACGCACCTAAGTGCGACGATGTAATCAATGCACATGCAAAACGTAGCAGGGGGACAAACCCAAACGCCGCGCAATATTACGGCCCCTCCATGAGATCAAAGAAATTAGTGACTTAAAAGATGCCCGCTCTTGCGTCTTATTTCGCGTGCTTCTTAAATGCCAGGAGCTCTGCCAGGCTTGCGAGTGCGCATCCATGCTTCAGGAAATCATGAGCCAAGAGCTCATCAGCTGAAGCACGACTCTTGATATCAACGCACAGGCAGACCGACAGGAAAGCCTTGAGCTCCTTGCTGAGTTTCTCCGGCTTCTTGAGACGAGGAGTACCGTTCGTAGCGATGAGATACAGAGCCTTCAGAGGTTCCTCGTTGAGGTACGGGGGCTCCGACTCAATCATCTCAATAGCCATTATACCCAGTGACCAGATATCGACCTTGGGACCATATTCCTTCTGCTTAACGACCTCCGGTGCCATCCAGTAGGGGGTACCGACCATGGTCGCTCGCTTAGATTTGGTCTCGGTCAGCTTGGCGCAGAAACCGAAGTCCGCTATGTCCATGGTTAGTGGGTCATTGATACATCATGCGTACACGTAAATAGACTTACTGATCTTGACATTGCCCCGAGCGTCAAGCAAGACATTGTCGCTCTTGATATCACGGTGAATAATGCTTTGGGAGTGTAGGTGCTGAAGACCTTGGCAAGTCTGGAAAAATACGAGTTAGTGAGTGAAAGAAAAGAAAAATCATTGAATTGAGAATAAGACGCAGCCCATGACTTACCTCGTGACAGATGGTGGAGATTTGGTCTTCAGAAATGGAGGCGTTGTTGTCAATAACATCTGTCAGGGCACCTCCCTCCATGTACTCCATAACCACCCAAAGCTCGGCGTAGTTGTTGCGGAGGAAGGCATCAAGGAAGTTGACAATATTCTTATGCCGACTATCCTTCATAACCATGATTTCGTTCACAATCAGCTCCTTGCGGGGCTGGTGAGCGAGATCCATTTGCTTGATAGCGACTTGGGCCCGGCTACCTTGTTGACGGAGGACTTCGCGAGCCATACCGGTAGCAGTCTCCTTGATTTTGGCGACGTAAACCGAACCAGAGGCGCCCTGACCAATCTTCTTCTGCTTAGAATAGGATAGGTTAGGGTCTTCCTTGGAGACGGCTTCTTTCAACTTGGCCATAACCTCACTCTCGGACATGGTAGACATGCGCACATCCTTCTGGCGTTCACTCGCAGGGGGCTTGGCCGTCAGCGCGGCTTCAGCAGCCTTGACGCCTTCAGTAGCTTGTTGCTGTGGCTTGGGAGCAACATTGAGCGGCTTCGGGGCTTGGGCAGGCATCCGCTGAGGTTGTGCCTGAGACTGTTGCTGAGGTGTCTTGAGAGGGGTTGGAGGCCCGCCATTTTGATAACGAGCCTGGCTGGATTGGGGTGCATCGGGGCGCTGTGGACGCTGCGCTTGATCGCGGGCGGAAGATGAGCTTGACTGACCCTGCATGGGAGGGCGAGAGGCAGCGTTGCCGGATGTAGGTGGCGGCGGTGCAGGTCTTTGAGCACGCAAACCGTTCGACTGCTGGCCAGCCGCCTTGGGTGCTGGGGGGGCTGCACGAGTGGGATTGAAACGATCGTTCTGCGAGCCTCCATAACCACCACCACCTCCAATCTCTTGTTTCGCCAGAGGAACTTTGTTCTTGGGGAGAGAGGCATTGTAGGCTTCTAGCTCCCGTCGTTCCTGTTCCTCGGCCTGCCGCTGGGCTTCCAGTTGCTTCTTCCGCTGCTCTTCTCTCAAGGCGTCCTGAGAAGAGTAGTTGGAGGGAGGGGGTCTTTGCTGCTGCTGCTGCTGCTGCGGCTGTGACTCCGATGGTCTTCGTTGTGAGGTGGGCGTAGATGGGGACTGCGCGCTGTGGCTGTTGTTCCTGGACGCTTGCCCCGGGGGAGCAGGGCGCGGGGGTGCTACGGAGGCGCCTCCGTAGCCAACCTGCTGGCCAGGGCCGGAGGAGCCCGGCGTGTTGGCTGGGCCCTGGTAAGTGTTAGGCGACTCGCCACCCTTTTGTATCCGGTTGTTATAGAAGTCAAGGACTTCGAACACGGCTTGCGGGTTACGCTCATAGTCTTCTTTGGTAATGGCTGATGCATTGAGAAGCCTTGACCACTCGGGGGGCAACCCAGTGAACTCTCCCGTTGATGCATCGAAGCCAACATGGACAGCATGAGAAAAGTTTGTCGGGTTGCTGACACCGCCCATTCCAGGGCACGAGCCGTAGATGAAGTCTACCCACTCGTAGAGCTCATCGTCGCCCTTGACCTTGATCTGAAGCGTCTTTGTTTGGCCATCATCTTCACCAGGACTGGTAGATGCGCCGTCTGGCTTCCTCTTTATCTCGAAAACGGTACCGGCGGTCTCAACTCTACCGACATTGACCACGTCCTTCAAGTAAAGAGTGTATGAAACTTTCCCCCCCTCCTGCTTGTGGAAGTCAAGAGATTCCTTCCGCAGAACCAAAAACTTGTTTTTCCAGGGCTGAATAAAGTTCTTGCTCTCCTTGACAACAGCCCAGCCCTCCTTCTTGATGGCCACGCCACCGGAGCCGTCAGTGTTATTAGACTGTTGGCGAGCAATGGGTAGCGAAACGGTCGAGCCCGTGTACGTCGAAGTGGCTGTGCTCCGTACAGGCGAAATAGTCATGTTGGCCATGCTCCCTGGCAAATTGGTGTTGGGAGTGAGGGCGAGTCTAGGTCGGTTGTCCGTCGGTGGCCGTGGAGCAGGACCGGGGTTCATGAACTGGTCAGAAGAATACATGCTAGACGTCTGTTAGCCACTGTGGTCGAGCTGCTGCCAATATTTGCGGTGCCATCCTGAGTGACATCTGACGGCGAGAATCAGGCCCCGGACAAAAGGCCGATTGCAAGCCCGTCGAGAGCCCTGGGTCTCGCCCATGGCAATTCTAACGGCATGAACACATCGCTGTCACACCGCACAAGGCTTCCCGTATAGCGGGCCGACGGCCAAGGTATGACGACAGCCACAGAAATGCCCTTGAAAACCGCCCCCGTCTCGTACGATTACCACCCAAGTTGGCACCAAAGAGTAACAGAACGAAGCGTGGCATGCATTGACTTACCTAGGTAGCTGCTGAGACATGGCTGGCAAATATCAAGCAAAAAATACTGGGGTATCCTAAGTAATTACTGAAAAATGTTACGCCCGTGCTCTGTATGTACTCGAAAACGCGGCGCTGGCTTCGAAAGGTTTGTTCATAAAGCAAAGGCCACTCAAAATCGGACTGATATCGCTGCCCGGACGGGACAATCGTGTGGCGTTGGTGGAGCTCGCAAGTCGAAGTACCTTGGGGAGGGAAGTTGGGAACGCAAGGCAAGCCGAACCAATCGAGGCAACAGAAATCAAAGATTGTACAATGCTTGGAAGAGCCGCCAATCCCAGCGTCGCCGTGTCGTTGTTGTCCCCCGTTTCTGAGGGGTAAAAGGGGGACGCGAGTTAGGCTTATTGGAGATCTCGTCCTGGGCCGGGGTGGGATTCTGCCTCTGGCGCAGAGGGGGCTTACGGTGGCTTCTAGTGGCGTAGACAAGTCCGACAATCGAGCGCCAGAAACCGGCTCTGAGAATGGCAAAAGACACCCGGAGGGGACTGGTGAAGCGCAAGAGTGAAGGTGAATTGAGGGGGGAAGAGGTGGAAAAAAGGAAGAGGGAGCAAAGGGGAAAAGTTGGAGGCAAGAAGAGAGGAGAGAGGTATGGCATGGGACGTTGTGTGGTAGGTGCCATTGCTACCACTACCTTATAGCAACAGCGGACAGGAGACCCAATTGAAGGTCAGTGCATCGAAGTCCCCAAGGTTACCTACAACCCTTGGTACCTAAGCCCACCGACCGCCGACACAGCAGCCCAGCGGCGAGCGCCTTATTACCCACTTGCCTATAACCGCGGCATCCAATTGAATCCGAGTGCGCTTAGAGCTGCAGCGCCAACCTACCTCCAAGGTTGTGTGGGGGACGGTACACACATACTTGTATACCTTGTTGCCCTCCGATCCCCTCAATCTAGTATCGGATGAAGGCTCATCTCTTTTTTTCCATGCACCTCACATATATAGTCTTGTAAGTAAGCACGAAGTGACCGTACTGAAATTGGGCACTGTATCAAAAAAGGTCAATCATGAAAATCAAGCTGTGTACTCCGTACTTCTCCATTGATTATAGAGTACATATCATCCAACCCTCCATTTCATGGCGGCAACTAAACGCTATTATCCGCCCAACAGCGCAAAGCAAACCCCACGCTTACATGTACAAGTGCGTCCGTCCATTCTAAACCCCCCTTCCCAAAGGCTCAGTCAGGGGTTCATCTCCGCGACTCTTCAGCCTCGGGAACGACGTCGCGGACAAATTGCCCGTGCATGGCAGCGATACCTCATACATACCACTTCTCGGTGTAACATCAGTAACAAATCGCTATTCCATGTAGCAGAACAATAATACTGTGGCGGCTCCCATCGTTTACTAGACATATGGATGCTGCAGCTCTGACAAGCGCTGAGGCGGTATGTGTACTCCGTACGGAGTACTACTAGTAGTTGTACATACGCCTGCAACCTTACTTAACACATTACCGTTGAACGGCCCGCATTGCCCGCCCACCTTTGAAGCAATCCCATCCATCCCCCCCCCCCCGGTCAAATCTACTGCAGCAGACCGTCATCAGCGATTCGCCGCACCAATCGTCCCAGCCAAGTCCTACATAAGCAATAATAGGTAGTGGTCATCAGGCTCATCCAAGGAAAGTCCTATCCCGGCACTGTTACACCAAAGTCGCAGCTCTCCTGTAATTTTCTTCACAAAGCGCTGGCTGGCTGGTAGGCAGCCTTTTTTCTTTTTTTTTTTCCCCCTCAGGGTTATGCATGGTTATGACGACGATGAAACGTGACGGGTCCCTGATATGCCCAGCTTCCTAGACCAGAGCATCCCATTTCACCGTCAAAAGGGCAAATACTACAGTAGTAGTTGGTTTCAATCGAACCGCCAAAGGACCCCCAGTTTGTCTCAGCACGTGTCATCAGCCACAACTCCAGGATTACTCGAAACTATCATCTACGGAGACCTCTGGGGCTGGTACAACGTCGTGACGTCGTGACGTCGCAAACATTATTACTCTCACCGTCACTGTACGTGTATGTAGTACGGAGTAAGCCTCCCTGGGAAAATGCATCGTGCTCAGAGAGAGATCCAGTCACACATTGGTACAAGTAACTGTACGGACCGCTCCACCCCCGCCCGCTCATCCTAACTACAAGTACGGGCCGCAGGGGCTATAATAAATCCCAATCGCGGGACGACCGCGCCGCCAGACAATGAACCATCAAAGAGCTCTGTACGGAGTACGGAGTATTACCTCGACAGCATCAAGCCTTCTTGTCACCTTCAGACTTCTCCTTCTTCCGCTTTTCCTTCGCCTTCTTCTCTTGTTCCTCTCGGCAATCCTTCACGTCGCAAGGACCACCATCATCCGCCTTCCAAGTGTCGCAGTGCTCGCACTGCTTGATGGCTGGCATGCCATTGGCATCTAAAGGAGCATTTGTGTTGCCGGGCATTTTGTAAAGATGCTCAGATATGACAATAGTTGTAGCTGTTGTGAAAATTCTTTGATTTATGGATAAGGCTTATAGTGCTAGGCTGTGGAAAGAAAGGGCTCAAACCACGGCGTTCGAGAGGTCTATATATCTTGTGATGCGTCTGTGAATCGTAGCTCGCCTCTGACAATGAATGGGTGCGATGTATCGTGAAAAACTACCGATAAAAACCCAAATTCAAGTGCAGCTACTATGATTCGCACTTCTCTTCAATTTTTTTCATCTCTATATCTAACACACGTTTACCTCTGAGCAACCTCGGTCTCTTGGCTCTCAAACTTTGGCAGCTCGCTCTCGATCTTCTCCCAGTCCTTGCTGCCATCCGCCATGGATCTAATGGCTTCCACAATCTTGTCCACATCCGCACGCACCTGGCGCGTAGTGTCGCGATCTCTCAGGGTAATCGTGCCATCCTGCAGGGTCTGGAAATCGACGGTGACACCAATCGGGGTACCGAGCTCGTCGTTACGGCTGTAGCGCTTGCCAATACTAGCTGAAGAGGCGTCCACACGGCTCGAGATGCCGAGACTGCGCAGGCGCTGGGAAATACGGGCAACATGGGGCTGAAGCTCGCTGGTGGAGGATAGGGGAACGATGAGCACCTTGGTAGGTGCGACAAGGGGAGGGAAAGAAAGAACCTGCGTACATGTTAGTTGAATTCTAGGAGAATAAGGGTTTTCCTTGTCAGCCAGGGTTGCTTACACCGCGAGACTCGTCACCGCCATCGGCAGCACGGGTCCAGAAGACGTGCTCCATCAAGGCATACAGGGTTCGACCGATACCGAAGGAAGGCTCAATGACATTAGGAGTGAACTCGCGGATATTCTCAGTCCTCTTGATCCACTCGATCTTGACAGCATCTGCAGGGACTTCAACCGAGCCGCTACCGACACCCTCGACGCTAACTGTGATCTTGCCATTATCTTTAAGATCCTTGGCAAGCTTCTCCCGCTGCTCCTGGGAAGTACCCTGGAGGGCAGTCTCAACAGTCTTGGAGTCTTTCATGAACAAAGGACCAAACTTCTTCTTCTCGATAGTCACGGCCCACTCCTCAATGACCAGAGGCTCGTCAAGGTTTTGGCGAACAATCAAGGGAGCACCGGTCTTCTTAGCGTGGACGGACAAATCGTACGCACTTCGGTCAGCACAGCCAACACACTCAATCCAGCCAGAGGTGGTGAGCAGCTCGCAGTCCCAACAATCGGTGGCGTAGTGAGCCATCTCGTTTGCCATGTGCTGACGGAAACGCATTTTGGACGCATCGATGCCAATCTTCTTCATGAACAGGTTGATACGTGCAAGGAAGTATCCTAGAGTCTCATTGTCGACAAGTTTCGTTTTGACGGCCTCGCCAATCTTGATTGTTCTTGTCGTGGTCTTGCCCGACAGCTGGGTCTCACGGTCGAGTAGTACAAGCTCAATGTCCTCGACCTCGCTGAAGCGGGCGTGCTTCTTGCCGCCCTCGGGGTCGACAAAGTGCTCAATCTCCGCCATCAAGAACTCGCGTACTCGCAGCAGACCGGCACGAGGAGAAATCTCATTACGGTAGGACTTGCCGATAGAGGCCGAGGCGAAAGGCATATTGGACTGATTGTACTCGAGGAGCTTGGCAAAGTTGAGGAACTGACCCTGGGCAGTCTCAGGACGTAGGTAGCCGGGAAGGTTGCTGCTGGGGCCAATGGAGGTCTGGAACATGAGATTGAAAGCGACGGGGGCGCCAGGCTGGACACCAGTCTCCGGGTTCTTGAGATCGTACTTGGTAATCAGCTCACCGAGTTGGGGGCCATCGTAGTTGTCGATACGCGCGAGCACCTCCTCGTACTCCTGCTTGACAGCGTCGTCCAATTTAACAGCCTGGGTCTTGGCCTTCTTCTTTTTCTTCTTTGGGTCATCGACAACCTCGACCTGCTCACCGCGCGCCTCCTTGTCACCATTCAACCTAGCTTCGAGGACAGCTTCAACGAAGTGATCGGCTCGGAGAATATCACCGTTCTTGGGGTCCTTGCACATCCAATCGGCAAACTTGTCTACGTGGCCGCTGGTCTTGAGCACATCATGAGGCGTCAGGACAGTGCAGTCCACCTCGAGCATGTCCTCTTCCAAGATGAAGTGTTTCCTCCACTGGTCGACAATGTTGGCCTGAAGAGCACAGCCGGGCGGCCCATAATCGTAGAGACCACCAACACCACCGTAGATTTCGAAAGAAGGGGTGTAGAACATGCGGCGGCGCAGCATACCATCCATCATAGCCTTGTTAAGAGGCTGGCCCCTGAGGGTTGTGGCTTCCGAGGCCATCTTGCCTGATGTTGCCTTCTTGCTGGAAACTTCGTATTTGAATCTCTGGTTTACACGACAAGCAGAAAAGGTACGGTAGCACGGGGATCGCGTCGGTCGCAGAAGCAGTCGAGGGCTTCGAAGTGTAGCTTGGGTCGCGATCCGATGTAGGGAGTTCATCCACTCAGAGTCTTGTCGTCGAGGCAGAGTGCGTGAGTCACGAGAAACTCAAGACACCTTCCTCTGGTATGGTGGGGGAGGGGAAATGGCATAAAGGGAAGGGCTTGGAGGGGCAGGTCATCTACCAATTAGGTGGCCCGGAAGGTGAAAGGTGAGTCTAAATGTGGAGAGGGGCGGGCTACAGTTCCTTGGACGAAGTGGGTGTATAGGTTGTACGTAGGTAGCGCTGGCTGCACTGGTGTCGTGCAGCGGTATAAATAGGCTTAAAGGCAATTCGCGACGTTTATGGAGGCGTATCACGGAATTCGTGGAATGAATTTTTTCGGCCGGGGGCCACCAGGAAGAACGCAATTCCGCGGCATCTAGAAAAAAACTGCCCCTCGTCTAGCACCCTTACTGCCCCTCATTTTAGAGCGAACAGCTTCGCAAGTAGGGGCAAGCCCCCCTGGTCGCTCAGCCTTGTTGTTATCAACTCGGTACCAAAATACACCGACCTTATTTGGCCGCATATTTGGGTGCATATTGGGTCGGAATATTCTGTCCATGACTAGGGTGGGTGCAGGTCTACATCAAGTGCCTGGGGGATCACGACAGTATTTGCAACATAGACGTCATCATGAAGGCTTAAATTCCTTTGCATTAAGCTGTGGACAGTTCTTCATGTTTTGGACATCAATTTTCGCCTGATAGCTGGTCAATCTCATCAATTCGCTCGCCGACAGGAGCTCTCTCGCCAGACTTACCATTTGATTCTGTTACTACAATTTGTTGTAAAGCTTCATGTATGGACATCACCAAGATAACAAGAATATAAATTTGATACTGAAAATCCTCAATGAAGAAGAAAAGGAAGGTTGTGCATCACCTTCACCAAGTTCCTCCCACGTCAATCAATTGTTGAAGCGTAATAGATTGCCCCAATTCTCTTAAGAACTCAATGATCCAAAACTCCGTTATTGACATTAGGCGTAGGCGCGTTAGTCACGATGCCCAGCCATGCTCTATAACCGAACAGTCAAAAGATAAGTGCAATTACCTATCTGTCTGAGGGACTAGTAGGTCGACTACTCTTGGTGTAGAGGACAATGTGCGATCGGTTAGACACGTAATCACTGTCGGCGTACCCAAGGATGCCCCTGATGTCATCACTATGGTGGCCCATGATGCGATAAATCTCGGGCGACGCGTAGTTGACAAGGGCGCGGCCCACCTCTTCGTGTTCATCACCACGAAGCTTTCCGTCGGGGCCAGGCTCCTTGAGTCTATTAGTCACGACGATGCGGACAGGCTCGTGCTGGGCAAAGTTGCCTTCAACGTCGACAACACCGACGGGTAACAACCCAGCCTTGTTCATGAGCGCCTTGAAGCACCCTTTGTCGATGTAAACAGTGCCGTGAGGGGTGAGAGTATGAAGTAGCCAGAAGTGACGATCCCGAATGGGTTCGCTGGCGGGGATGAAGCGGGTATGTAGGGGAGGGCCATCCGTAGGAGCAACAGACCTGGCCATGAGATTTAATGATGTTGTTGAATGAGTCAAGTCAACGACAGGCTCATCCATAGGGGTGGAGGCACGTGACGGGACCATGAGGTAGTGGACAATATTGAGAATGTTACCAGGGTTGGAAGATCTGGTGATGATGACGGTGACCCCAGCAGATGTACCGAGCCTGGCGGCAATGATCTTGGTGCTCATACCTCCTGTTCCCAGAGAGGAGCCAGCACTTGAGACTGCATCGAGGTTAGAGAGAGCAATGGGTAGGAAACGACTTAATTGGGAACATACCATCAGCCTCAACTTCGTTGATGTCTTCTACGACCTCGATTGCCCTGGCGTCAGGATTTGTGCGAGGGTTCTTGTCGTAGAGGCAGTCGACATCGGTCATTAGGAAGAGCATGTCGGCATGGATCATGGCGGCCGTGATAGCAGAAAGAGTATCATTGTCGCCGAATTTGATTTCAGAGACGGCGAGGGTGTCATTCTCGTTGACAATGGGGATGACACCCATGTCGAGAAGTTCATTGAATGTGTTCTGGGCATTAAGGTACCTCGTGCGCTGATCGATGGAATATTAGTAAATCCGGGGTCTTCACACGATCTTCTTCGCCCTGCGGTCATGCAGGTGACGGAATGCAACTCACATCAGCAATATCGTTTTTGGTCAGAAGAATCTGCGCAATTGGCTGTGCCATGTGCTGGAAAAGCCCATCCCACAGGCTCATTAGGCGGCACTGTCCGATGGCTGCCAATGCCTGAGTACACATGTATGGTCAGTAAAACTGGACCTCGAGCTGCAAGGTCTGACCACAGGTCAGACGTGGTTGGCTAATTAAAGGACTCACCTGTAGCTGGGATAGGTGCTTGGAATTTGGCCTCTTGTCGACGTCCATTCTCCTGAGACCAACGCCAATGGCGCCGGAAGATACAATGACAACCCGGTGGCCATCTTTATGGAGCTTGACTGCTGTGTCCACGATCAATGTGAGGATCGGGAGAAGGGGCTCGTGTGTCTTTTCATCGACAATTGAGCTTGTGCCTGGAAGTGGGGAAAGAAAGGTGTAAGTAAACAAACCCAGTGTTGATGTTGATTGAGAATACAAAGAGACTTACCAAGCTTGATGACAATAGTCAAACCACGGGGCTTCCTCATTTCCGCTGCGTGTCGGTGAGTAAATTAGAAACTTGAAAATTGATGAAGGAAAAGTTATGAAGATGTGCAAGTAAGTCAAGTGTTGTCAGGGTATAAGAGGAAGCTTCAACAACGCAGAACAAGGCACAACGTAAAGCTACTCGCTTGCAGAACTACAAACATGAAGATGTAGATGAGGATGAGGACGATGATGATGAAAAAAAGGTAAGGAAAAGAACACGGGAAACAGGATTCTTAAAGCCACTTATGTATGAGACCGCTAGAAATACTCTTTCGCAAAGCCTGTGGAAAAGAGGGTCGTATGGGATGATGGTGAAAGCCAACCCCCAACCTATAAGTGAGAAGTGACAAGTGAGAATGAGGTAAAGTTACTCAAGTAGATGTACCTCAGTGTACATGCCACATGCTGAAATCTCAGCTCTTCGACTCAGACCGCAACCAAGTACAAGTCATTGTACATGGTAGCTACATGTAGACAGGATAAGGGGGCCACCTTACGTATGTCTTTTTCAGGCGGCCGGCGTGAGTGATGGCATGTACTTCTCTTGAACCTCTAGCAGAGGCTGCCTCACCATTGCAAAGCTTGCAAGTGCAAGGTATGTACACCTTTTTTTCACGTTTACGCCAAGCCACAGCGCGCAAGTGGTGGGGAAGCAGCAGGATCCATAATAACAGCGAGACTCACCCATCATCATCATGCGGCTTTCGTCATAGGCCGGGTGTTTGCGCGGGAAATAACCCTCAAAGATGCCAGGCTAGGCCGTTTCTATGGAGCGGCGCTGGGGATGATGGCGTAGCACAGCAGCGGTTTTGAAAGAAACTGGCCCCTTGAAAGGTACCTTGGTGGGTGGGAGAGACGGTCTGCCGGGGGATAGTCTGCAGGTCCTGTGAAAAGAAAGGGAAAAGCTGAGGAAGGAGTCGGTAAATTGAGCGGTTCTGCACGACGTCTCCAGCAGCAAGTCATGGATGCATGTGTTTGGGGTCAAGTTAGCGGCCTGTGCTACACTTTCTACTTGTAATGTCGTTAGGTAGTAGTGGGTCAAGCAAGATGGTACTCCGTACATACGGCTAGTTTCAGTCAGCGTCGATCCCATTGGCCCTGGTTTTCCACCGTGGATACCGCCCCGAAGACCCGCAATCCTGCGTCTCTGTTGTCATTGGTGGAGGCGGCCCGCTCGGCGAGACAGTACATAGCTGCTGTCGACATTCGCTGTGCCTCACCGCCCGCGAATTGCAGACTTTGCCATCAATGTACTCATGTACCTTTCGACACGGCAGAATTTTGTCTACATCCTACATCAGGCAAATGAGAGGCGCGGATGCGAGTGTAGACGACGCGGAAACTCCATCTTCACGAAAGTCCTACCATTACGACTACCGAGCTCAGTACGAGTACGAATTTTCCATGTGAGGGGCCAGTTTCGATCCCACCCGGCCTGACCTCGACCCCGTATTTTTTCTTTCATCCGGTGCTCCCCCCCCTCCGGCGTCTACCGACCCCAGGTTATTCCATTTTGCCGAGCCAAAGAAGAAGAAAAAAAGGAGAGAGAAAAAAAAAGTTCGCAGCGCCGCGTCAAAAGGGAGAAGAAGTTAAACTCAACGCCCGCAATGACAATGACAGACAAATCGAGCTCACCGAAGCCTGCATCCGCCAATACCAATCCCAATGCCTCGATCAAGGAGCGTGTCAACGACCCAGCCCGCACCGGCTTCGACCCCTCCATCGGCTGGTGGATGAACTACTTCCGCATCCTTTCCGGTGGCATGAACAAGGAGGGCATGTTCCATTATCGCGAGTGGCGGTACAAAGTTCACGAGGAGCGAGACTGCAAGCGCTGTGAAGAGTACCGTGACTGGCTCTTCAACTACTCCCCCGTCGTCCGCTTCATGTCTGAAAAGGTGGGCGACCTCAATGGGAAACTGAACGCGGCCAACGTCGTCTGCCGCCGATGTCCCGCGCGCCTGACCGAGGATGGTGAGGTGCATCGTCAAAGCGGCGGCTTCAGCCCCAACCACGGCATCCTGCTGTGCGCAAACGAGATCAGGGATAGGAAGCATCTGGAGGATACCCTAGCTCACGAGATGGTGCACGCGTGGGATCACCTGCGGTGGAAGGTCGATTGGCAGGGAGACAAGGACTTGAAGCACGCGGCTTGCACAGAGGTATGTCGTATTGTCTGCGTCCGTTTCGTGTTTCTGTCCCAGGAATGTAGTCGATTATTAACCCCAGGTCTCCACAGATCCGCGCTTCAATGTTGAGCGGCGAGTGTCGGTGGTCACGAGAGGCCTTCACGAGGGGCCATTGGTCTCTAACGCAGCAGTTCCAAAACTGCGTACGAGCAAGGGCGACACAGTCCTTGATGGCTCGTCCCAGATGTAAGGATGAAGAGCATGCCGCAAAGGTCATCAACTCGGTGTGGGACTCGTGCTTCTCAGACACCAGACCATTTGATGAGGTGTACCGGTGAGGGAGGGAATAACCTTATCGTTCACCCATTATACCTGTGTAACAACCATGTAAAACCACTTCCAGCGATTGCCCCATCTTCAATGGCTTTAACGATACCCCTTGGCAAAGTCTTATTCTTGATGCATCATTGTGGAAGAATGTTGGAATTGCGCCCAATGCTAAAAAACCAGTTCAAATACAGTGAAAGCCACAAACTCCAACCATATGCCCAAACCCAGAAGCTTTGCCTTGTCCTGCTCCTTTGCTGTCTGTACGCCTTATCGCCGTCTCAACTAATCAATCATCATCATGACTTCCGCTCGCGATTGGTAGCTTTCTCGCCCTTGACACAATGTTTAAGGATCCAAGGGTGTTGTTGCACATCCTCGAGGGGAATTCTCTTCTCAGGGTTCAAAACCAGAAGCTATTGGTTTGTTAGCGCATATCCACTATTTTGCCTTGACATTGAACTTACTCTCTTAATGAGATCTGCCGCCTCTCTGCTTACGAAAGAGGGGATCGTCATATCTGCACGAGCGATCCTCCTGTGCGTCATCACAGGCGTATCCTCAAAAGGTGCCTCACCCACGAGGAACTCGTACGTCAGAACACCCAAACTCCACAGATCAACCTTCTCGTTATAGTAGTTATCTGAGCTTCCAGGCTTGATCATCTCCGGGGGGAGGTAGTCAAGAGTACCGCAAAGGGTCTGCCGTCTGTTGTTGGGAGCGTGGACACTCCAGCCGAAGTCAGAAATCTTTATCTCGCCATGGATGCCAACGAGAATGTTCTCGGGCTTGATATCCCTGTGGATAACGTGCTTGCGGTGGAGGTAGCGGAGGGCCGAGGCCATCTGGGCAATGTACTGAGCAGCCTTCCACTCCGGGAAGCGGTTCTCCTTACGCAGATGCTTGTACAATTCACCCTTGCCGGCGAACTCGAGGATGAGGAAGATACGCTTGCTATCATGGAAATGTCCAAAGAGCTGGAGGATGTTGGGGTGACGAAGGTTACTCTGAATCTCAATCTCTCGGCGAACCTGCCTCTCTACACCGCCTCCAGCCTGCAGTTCGCTCTTGTGTAGCACCTTGAGAGCGCACACAAAACCGCTTGTGCGCTCCCTCACAAGGTATACACGACCGAACTTCCCCTTGCCCAGGGGCTTGCCGATCTCGAACATGCCGAGATGCCATTGCTTGGGCTGGGGCTGCTCAATAAGCTGTGTCGACTTGCACTCCTCGGCAACGTTCTCGTTGGATGCCCTAGAGCTGGATGCGAGGGCTTTTCGAGGGGGTGAAGAAGGGACTGTATTTGTGGCTGTATTTGTCTTGCGTTGGGCGGCCTGGGAAGGCAACGTCACCGAGGCGACGGCGTTGTTACTTTGTGACTGGAGAGCGACCTTGAAGAGCCCAGTTCGAGATCCTTGAGCAGTGGAGGCGGCAATCTGAACATGTTAGATCGAACACTTCGCTGTCATCGTTGATGAAGTAGTACATACCTTGCTCTTTGAGTAGGCCTTACCGCCTTCGACTTCATTCTCGTCATTGACGGTGAGGTGCTCGAATCGAGACTCAAGGGTACGAGTCGTCATTGTGATGAAAGGCCAGCGAGATGAGGCAAAGTTGATATCGTTAGTAGGAGCCGTGAAGAGCGTTGGACGACGGTGAGTAGTGCGAGCTTTGGAGTTCAAACGGCCGAGGAAGAGCTATTAATGTTGATATGGAGGTTTTATTTAGTATGGGTCGTTGTTTGGGTCGGCTTAGCGCTGGATCCGGGGGTTGTTGGCTCGGCAACCACGTCCGACCGCCAATCTGAGATGCTCCGACAGATCTACGGAGTACATAGCAACCACCAACACCATGATAAGACCATCGTGTAAGCTTAAAAATAGCAGAGATCGGTGCCAGACGGCTATAGTAGTAGTAGGTGTGTAATTACACCAGTCGTATATTTCAAATGCATGAATCAGCGTATATAGCCTAGTATGATTGAAAAGTTAAACCCAGCGAGAAAACAAATAATTCATCTTATCTACAGAGTATAGCCTAGTACTTCATGTACAAACATACCGTGAGTGAGATGAGATTTATTTCGCACTGATATGCATCAAGTTTAAATTTCAATTACATCTGTTACCTCACACGTAAGCCACCCAGTTACTTCAAAAATTTCAGCCAGGCTCTGATTAATTCGCTTTTACTATGCAATTGACAGCAGAGGCCGCAGGGTAGCGTGAATCGCGGGGAAGGTTACCTAGGTACCGCAATGGCCGCACCTTACGTAGTGCCATTCCACGGTAGCTCACCCCACCAACCCCAATGCTTCGAGATACAATAATACCTGAAGCATCCAAGCACAGCACTACCGCATATCAAGATGTCCTACTCACAGCCCTCACCTCCACCACCGCCACGGCCGGCGCCCACGATGAACCACATCACCTCTATCAATGAGCCCTTCCCGACGCCCCAGGCCCTCTCGGCAGCCACGCGAACCCACGCCCAATCCAACTTCCGCATCTCAACCCGCAAGCTGCCCATCTCCAAGGCCGGCCCCATCGAGGACATGGAGAAGCGCATCGGCATCCCCATGCCCGAGATGATATTCGGCGACAACGCCGTCTGGGTGACGCACGCGCCCACGGGCTGGACGCTGGGCTTCAGCGCGCCCGAGGCGCTGGACATGGTCGACAAGACGGGCGAGAAGATGCTAAAGGTGGCCTACGCGCGTGACTGGGAGAGCACGAGGGAGGGCACGACCCGGGGCATCAAGGAGGTCGTGAAGCCTTACGACTGGAGTTACTCGACCGAGTACGACGGCAAGGTGGAGCGAGGGTCCGCGCCCGAGGGCAAGGAGTCGCTGCGGCCAACAGATAGGAAGATCCCCATCGAGCTGCTCAAGAGGAGGGACCCGATACTCTTCTTCGACGAGGTGGTGCTGTACGAGAGTGAGCTAGATGACAATGGCATCTCCATCTACAGCGCCAAGCTGCGGGTTCATGAGAAGAGGATGCTGCTGCTGGTCAGGTTCTTTTTGCGGTTGGACAACGTGCTGATCAGGATAAGGGACACGAGGGTTTATGTCGACTTTGAGACGGATGAGGTGATTCGGGAGTACACGTCCAAGGAATCTCCGTTTGACGAGGTCAAGAGGGTTTGTCCTCCGCCTGCCTCAGCCTGGCCACATCTGGGCCGACGAAAGCTAACAACACTTACAGGGTCTGCAGATGTCGGGCCGCTTGCCAGACGATGTCACAATCAGCTTACGGGATCCGAATGTTCTTGACCCTCTGCTTAAAACCGTGGAGCAACGGACCGAGGCAGTTGACCTCAAACCTTGAATATCGACAAATAAAACAGAGACGAAGACAATAAAAGTCAAGTAGTGATTTTAGGCCACAGACGCCGCAGAGAGAAGATGACACCGAATGGAATACCCAAATGAGACGGAACAAGGCATTAACAAGGCATTTCGATATGACATGGTATGAAAGGCATACTACAATTTTAATCACCGAGTGATCAGATCATTCTCCCACGAACTCCGGGCCGCAAACACACACCCCATGACGCCAGGCGAACCATGAATCCATTCCCTTTTAGTCTTCCCAACGTACAAAGATACCGAAACATGAGCAATCAAACTCAAGAATCAGCTTCCCCCTTAACGTGCACCAAGAGGCGAAGAGTCCCCACTCGCCTCTTCAAAGCTCAGCTCCCATCGATCAACCTCCTTGAATTTCTTCGTTGCATGAATCAGCTCCTCAGCCTGTCTATGAGCAGCCGACGCGGCCTCATCGAAGGTCTCATCTGGAAGAGGCTCAAAGCGGCTCACTTCTTCCTCATCCTGGTCCTCCTCTGCGTCATTTTGGTTCTCTTTATCGGACAATGACCGGCGTGAATATCCGCGGAGCTGACGCTTGCCGCCCGTTGCAACCTGCTTTCCCTTTGCTGTCTTGGCCTTGCGGCCAGGCTGGCTGTTCGACCGGTTGACATTTCTCCGGCGAGCTGCATCTAGATACGATAGTTCATCATCATGCTGACCAAGCTCCGCCGTATCCAATTCCTCCTCGTCATCAAGTTCATCCCGCCGCTTGGATCGACGCTGTGGAATTAGATTTGCCAGGTCAGCCGTGGTAAGCTTGGGTGAAGGCTGTCTCTTGGCCTGACGCCCTCTCGTTTTGACGTTCTTAACTGGCGCTAGGTTGGGGGAGTGAGTCAGGGACGGAGGAGAAGAGATGTTGGAGTCAATGTCGTCACCGGCGCGAGGAGGGGTGTGAACTGAGAGCCTGCGTCGCCTGCGACCGAGGTCGTGAATATTGGGCCAGACATCACCCTCTGAATCGCTACTGGCGGGCGGAGCGGCGAACTCTTCATTATCATCTCGGATTGGTGTTGAAGGACGCGGTGGCAGGGCTTGAGGAGAATGCAGATCCGAGAGCTCAGACTCGCTATGAACCGCTCCAGCCTCGAGGGCCTCAGGTTCGCCTTGATCCATCCGTGACGCCTTGGCAGATCTGACACTGTCATCGGGAGCACTCGCACTCTTCCTCTTTTTGCCAGTACCAAGCTCAGGCAATACCTGCGATTCTTCACCTGGCTGCTCCTCAGAAGCGCGTCTCGGCATCGTGCTTCTCCGGTTCTTCAAGGGCGTAGACTCATCCTCAGGGTTGAAATCAGCCTCATCCTCGCTGCTCGACTCCACAGCCCTCGTGTCCGCCTCCGTGGCGCTGGTAACATCAGGATATGGCTTTCGCGCTGTACCTAAAATACTGGGCTCCCGGGCGCGACGACGGAAAGCGCCAATGTTGAAAGACGTACTGACACCAGAAACACTGCCAGCTTTGCTAGAGGGTCGAATGAGAGGCTGATCGTTGCGGCCGATGAAGCTGGACTGTCGTGAGCGCGGCTTGAAGCTGCTGAGAGTGAGGGACGAAGTATCCAGCGCGAGAGCGCCGCCGGCAAGCCCACTATCCTCAAAGCTGTCCTCCAGCCCGCTAAACATGTCATCTCCGAGATCCAACCCGGTCGTATCGCGACGGATCTGTGCAGGTGTCTCCTCAACGCGTCGTCCAACCTCGAGGGAGCCGGATGAGTCGTCCGCAGCGGCAGCAAGGCGGTCTAGAGCTGCGCCGCCTTTTCGGCTCGAAGCACGCGTAGGCTGCTTCACCGCATCGTTCAAAGGTGTTTCCATGGCACGGTTGCCGCGCGTGCGGCCCCGAGCCTCGGGCTCATCATTTTGTGTGTCGTTGGATTTTGTAGCTGTTTTGCGGGGTGCTGGACGCGACCTGGTACCCGGCCGAGGCATTGTTAGGAGGAGTATGGGGCCGAAGTTCGTTGACGGGGTCGAAGATTGGGTTAAAAATATGTACGAGATACTTGATGAGGGTAATGTTGTGATTCTGAGTAGTTATAGTTTCCCTAATGGTTAGGCTAGGTCGGTATGTAATATGGTAATGGAGACAATCTAGCATACAAGTATTTGGCGTGGAGGGAAAGTGGGACGCGTCGCGGCGCGTTGTGGGAGGAAAGTTCCAAAACTCAGGATTGGTGGGGCAGACGGGCGATCGAAGTACGGAAGCGCAACAACACCCAGAAGACCTAATAGTATAGTAGTACCATTAGGTAGTACTACTACTAGTATTGTATGGTAACACCGTTACTCCGTTTGGATCTGTGCAAATCTTGTCTGATCCCAACGATTGATTTTCCCCAGCTCCGTAAATCAGAGTGGAAACACAGAAACTTTCATGGTCCAGGATCTCATGTAGAGTAGATTACATCCATGTTTGCAATAGGCTGTTGTAGCCCGGGAGTTCTAGTTAAAACGCCAGTAGCCCCATGCTATCCGTCTCATACAGACATGAGTTATGCTAGTAGTACAATTTTTCCTCTTCCCTCAATAAGCAGTACTAGTATACATACAATTGAACATGGCAACTATGCCGCTCTATATGAGGGCTTGACCCATGTACATACTCTCCCTGACTTCAGCAACAACATCTCTCCTATCGCCATTGCCGACCAGGCAAATACCCCTGCCGCGACGGCCCATGCGTCCCGCACGTCCAAGTCGATGAATGAAGTCGATGGTGGTGTGAGGCACGTCGTAGAGGATGACGTGGCGCACCGCTACCGTGTCGATGCCTCTCGACGCCAGGTCTGTCACGACCAAGGCCCTGATGTTATCCAGCCTCCGGCGCTGGCCGGGGTTGGTCGGCGTAGGTACCGTCAGTGGTTTTTGGCTTGTAAAGGTCTCCAAGATTTCGCCGTGGCGCTTCTCGGGCGTGTCCCTGTGAAGGGCATCGGCATTGATACCCTTTGAACGAAGGAAGTCGGCCACCTGCTCCGTCTTCTCACGCTCATTAACGAAGACGATGACGCGGCGAACATCCATTTCGCCCTTGACTGGGCCTTCGTGAGAGGCAGCCTCGCGACCAATTGTGTAGAGTGCATCGGCGCAGGCCAGATCCTTGTTGTTGCGGTACGGCTCCCTTGAGACATCCATCACGCCAAGCTGAACACGTCGAGGAATAGCATGCAAGTTCGGCGTAGTGATACGGGCCATCTTGGGGTAGTTGGTGGCCAGATAGTTGTTCAGCTTGCGAGGAATTGTGGCAGAGCAGCAGATGAGCTTCTCCATCGAGGGCGTTGCTCGCTCAATGATGCTTGTCGTGACAGGCGCAAAGCTTCGGTCGAGCAGCGAGTCAGCTTCATCAACAATGAGATGGGTAACACGGGAGAGGATATTTGGATCAGAGTCTGCAATCGAAGCCAGAAGGTGTGGAGTTGCGATGATGACATCTAGCCCCCTCAGGCTGTAGATGTTGCGCTGAATCTGCTGGGGCTTGAGGTCGGATGAGAGCATCTCTGTCTTGTACTTGATGGCATGCGACAGGGTCTTTGACACCTTTGAAACCTGCTGCGCCAGTTCAGCCGTAGGGACGAGAACGACGACCTTGGGTCTCGCCATGGTTGGATGGGGCTCATCCAATGGCCTCCCCTTGGCGCCCGACTCTTGCCTCGCCTTCTCCTCTGCATAGCGTTTGTTGTAAGCCTTGATATCGGGATCGTTTGCCTCGGCAATCTTGAGAGCGTTGATGGCGGGCAACAAATATGCCAACGTTTTGCCTGAGCCGGTCTCGGCAGCGAGTAGGAAGGACGCCTTTTCTCCCATGGTCTCTTGTTCGCCTTCCGAGCTCCTCTGACGTAAAAGGGAAGGAATGGCTAGCCTTTGAATGGGGGTGGGCTTGATGTCGACCAAATCTCCAAAGAGCTCACGGGTCACAGCTTGCTCGACAGTCGGAAGCAAACCAAATGCACCGAAGGAGTCGTAGGACGCCATCTTTTCCTTGATGTTCATCCTCTTCCCATATGACACTGAAGCGAGAGAACGCTGCATCTTGAGCGCCTTGCGTTCATCGCCGTCATGCTCTCTATCTCTATCCCTTCTTGTCGCAGTTCTGGTGTCTTTGTTGTTCGCGCCGCTTCTTGATTTGTGCAGGGCAGACTTTCGAACATGATCAATGTTGGCGACCGTTCGATTCATACCACTAAACGGACCGTCTGTCTCTCTCCGTCGTGGCCTGGGCGCTGGGGAATTGTAAACTTGGTTGGCAAGCACCATTCGCGAGGGCGGCTTTCGAGCTTGGCGCGATAGCATTCGGTAGCCCAGCCACGGTGATATAATGTTCGAGGCGGTCGTCGCTCTCCGCCCGATCAATCTTAGACATGCCGAGCATATCGAGCTTGATCCTATTCGCCGCATCTTTGAATGTGGTGATGAAGTTTTGATATGTCGAAGATTTAGTTTAGTTTCGTATGCGGCACCACTTTTCTCAGCTTTGTCCACCGAAACCGACCCTCTTCTATTTAGTCCAAGAAAGAAGACTTGACATAAATACAGCAGGAGTCTGGGGCCTAAAGCACCTTAGATATTAGAGCAGTGTTTCTATCAAAAGTATTCAATCCTAATTAAGTAGTGATGTCATATTATTCCTACTAGAAAAAAAAAAAAAAAGACTTGATCGTCTATTATCACTCACACACCCATAGATAGGCATGGTAACGTCCTTGGCGCTGTACAGTAACGTACAGTAACACCACACGATCTACTAGCGAAACCTCACGAGACCACAGTTATACTCGAGCGCCTATTCAAAAAAAAAAAAAATTTAAGATAAAAAAATACATAAATAAATAAGTCTATTGAATCCCAGAGGTCATGATTACTATTACAAAGAGGTGTTTGCGCGAAGCATTTTACGGCGAAGATAATACAGGTAGACTGTCAAATGTCGACTTTAGAGGATGACTGGCCTATTATGGAAAAGAACTGATATTACTGATACTAGATATATCTATTGGAAGAGCTCTCATCCGTGAGCGATTCTAGTACCTATTGTCCTTCCCCGCGGTATATGACCTCGCTGAATACTACTACTACTAGTATTACCACTTGCGTCCAGTCTTCCACCAAGCGAACCCGAGCGCAACGGCGAATACTCCAAACATGACGCTGGAACTCAAATGTTAGCGTCGAGTTGGAGGTGTTCTAGCTGGATAATCGACAACTAACCGTTTAGCCCTCGCCCTTAGCAGACGCTTGAGCCATGTCAAGACCGAGGTGGTGTTGGCAGTTGATGAAGGGCACATTGGCTCTTGACCATCAACAACTTCTGATGAATCTGATAGTGCATATTGATCATAGCTCAGACCGGGAGCTTTTGGCAACCCCCCCGGGCCACTTCCTAAAAGAGGACTCTTCTCTCCAGCAGCGCTGTTTGTATGATTCGTATCCTCTCTCAATAAGCGATGTTGGCCATTGTATGCCTCGGAGTCCTCGGAGTCGCCTACGCGGGCGCCGGTTTCTGTCAATGATCCATTTTCATTCTCGCAATCGCCCGGCATCTTCAAAGATTCGCCGGGATTGGTTTTGGGCTTTACCTTTGTTTGCCGCATAACCACGGCATCTTCATCACTCGATGATGCTTGAGAGGGAACAAGCTGTCTAAACTCGTCCTCGGTTCCCAGCTTCGTCGGCTCTTCGGCAATAGACCCCAGAGACACAGCGGAACGCGTCTTCATGAAGCTACCGTGAGATAGTCGGTCGCTTCGTTTACGAGATGCTGTAGGGCTTAGCGGGCTCAGAGAACCGACCGAGTAAGTGGCGTCATCAATGGAATCGATGCTTGTTCGCCGAGAAGAAGTGCGAGGTGAAGAAGCAGCAGCGTGTTCTATGTGGACTGCATCTTCGTCCAAGCTTGACTGAATCTTTCTCAGCGTATCCAAGACAGAAACCTTTTCGCTGGGGAACTTTTCGATGGTCGGGTCATTGAGATCAGTATCATCATCATCGCCAAAAGCATACCCTGTGGATACTTGCGAGTCGTGTCGGCCCTCAATTTGCCTGTGGTCCATGGCGTCGTCTACAAATTCATATGCACCAAAGCACTCGTGAGCGAAAAGGGGGGCTCGAGTATCTGGCTCGGCAGGCTTTGCATCCATTGGCTTGTCATGTTGCTCAGTTTCTTCGGTCTGCTCGGTCTGATGTTGTCAATAGCCTGTATGCTGCTATGTGATATGAAAATCAACGTACATAATTGTCTTTATTGACAGCTTGTCCCGTATCTTCTGCGCTGTAGGAAGCTTCTTCGATGGGTGTCGGGGAACGTTGGTCAGCGTCGACGATTCCCAACTCATTGAAGACTTTGCCAGCGCTCCTCTTGCGGCCGCCGGCCGTAAAGCTGGGTGCAGCCCATTTTAGAGGCGTATTGTGTATTTTCTTGGATTCTACAAGTTGTTCGTGTGTAGAGAGTCGGATGACATTGTTTAGGTTGCCGATGCTGTCTTGTTCTATGTTTAGGCGCATGTAAGTCATTTTTCGCTACATGATGTCCGAGATGATAAAAGGTAAAAATGCCCACCTGTAGGTTTGCTTTCATCGAGTAGCCACTGCTGCATCCCGCGCCTGAATTTGTACTGGTAGTCCTGACCCGGAGGAACAGACAGCTCGTATGTGAAGGTGTATTCGCCGTCATTGTCTAGCGTGTAGTCGAGTTCATATGGTTCCCATGGAGGATCGGAGAACTCGCCCGCGATGTATACCGGCGGCGAGATGCCTTGCCGACGAAAGGTGATGGTGAAGAGGGATAGGAATGCCATTTTGGGCGAACGCTCGTGGGATTAAATCACAGGTTAAAGTGGTTGATATTCAGGACCAATGTTGAGAGAGGTAATGTCGCTATCGGGTTAATAAGATGGAAAACTAGTGTGAAGAGCGGCATACGGGTGCTTGATAACAGAGTGTTATGTGGACAAATGGGTTGAAGAGTTGAAGAATTGGAAATGACGGCAAGCTTGGCCAGACATGACGACACAGAAGAGTTTAAAAACGAGGCACTGGGGATGTTTGCTGGGAAACTCTACCCTAGTTAGTAGCGACTACCTACCAAAGTTGGCTGGTGCCCGCCCGAAACGTTTCGTGTTATTTATTGCCTTTGTCATGGGGTGAGAGAGCGTGGTGATTGATGCGAGAGCTGCCATTTGCCGGTAGATATGCCCACGTCATAGATATTAGAAATACCAAGGTAACGTCGGGGATTTATTTGCCTGTAGCCGGATGGGCTGGATAAGTAATGTAGCATTATAGCGTAGCCCATAATATCTTGGAAAGACGTGCGCACGGCCTAAGCCGGAAGAGGGCCAAAGTTGGGGTAGTAAATGACGGGGTAGCCAATACGATTGGTGTTGTTTGTGAGCCCGTAGCAAGTTGATTCGAAGGCTAACCCTGATTGATGGGGAGCATGACTTGTCTGTGTGTGTGTTTTGAACTACTTGCGACTATTTAGTAGTAGTGGTACCACTAATGGTAATATTGGTATCATGGCAAAATCTCTATAGAGCACAATTTGAAAGGAGAGTGGCGGGGGGGCAACCAAGGTGGGGAAAGCTTATGCGGGTTTGCACAGAAGAGTATTCTATGAGAATGTAAATGCAAAGCATCCATTTGACGATCCTACACGTAAAGTAAGTTGTAGTACAAAATAAAAGACAATTGATGGATCATGGATCTACCTAGGGTAGTGCGAGTGGAACGGCTGGACATTGTAGTGTGTAGTATGTACTCCGTACGAAGTGGGCTGAATGAAATCCGATCCGGGGTTGACCATTTTGCCCCGCCAAAATCGAACTCGAACGAAAAAAAAGATCCACCTCTTTCCGTCCGTCATTGTCGTCGTCCTTCGAAATCATTCTTCGTCAGTCATGATGATTTAACAACTCTCAATAACCACGACCTAAGCTTCGAGGGGGGCCGTGAACCCCAATTCCTGAACCTGAGACCTGCGCTCGAAAACCCGCTGCCGGACACCATGTCGCTCCCTCCCAACGTGATCCGCGTAAAGCGCAAGCGGGTGGATGATGCCCCCGTCACCTTTCTACGTGTGCCACTCCTCTCCCTTCCTCCCTCCCCCCGCGTAGCGAAAATGAAGGCATCTAACCATGTCATGTAGAGTTCGACAAAGGCCCAAAGAGACACCGTAGCGATGCCGACTGGGTGTATCAACGGCGCGACAACTCGAAGCCGCTGCAAGAAGCCGTTCCAAGAGAGGACATCCGGCCGGTGATCCACGTCTCGAAACCAAGGGAAACGGAGGCTGTCGCCGTCGCCGCTCCTGCCCCGAAGCATCCCCAAGCGCAAAAGATCGGAAGCGATGAGATATCACAGAGGAAGATTCTCACACCAAAGTCGAGCTTGCAAAGCCTGAACCATGAGCCCCGACGGTTCCACATCTCGCGGTCGACAATGTCCAAAGGAAGCAATTTGGCCCCGGCCTCTGGTATATCGAAAAAGGGCAGGGGTACCCCAATCGTCTTTGCTGAGCGAGGTCGGAAAAGGAACGCAGATAGGGCACTCAAATCCGCTGCATCCAGTGAAGCCCAACCTTGTGCAACTTCACTATCGGTCCGCCCTTTAAAGAAGCCAGGGACGCCGAGGAACAGATCGCCCGTCAAAGGTCCCGTGGACGCACCGCAGCGCGCGCCTCTGCCTGATTCCTTGGCGAAGCCACATCAGGAAACCATGGACAAGATCGCCACCGATATGAACCAATGGGTACTCAACGAGATTGGCGCCAATCTACACGACATGGATATGAAGAAGAAGCAGCAGCAGCAGCAGCAGCAGCAGCAACAGGTCAAGCTCAAGTACCGGCCCAAGGTGCCCGCCAAGAGCTACGAGGAGCTATACCCCGAGCCTGCTGCCCTCTCGGCCCCAGGAGTCAGCAAAGATGTGGACATGACGATGAGCGAGGCGAGCGAGGCGGACGATGATGACGAAGATTGGGTGATTGACGAGTATATCCGTGTCCCCATACACACCATAAAAGTCACCATGAGCCCCTCGGATGTCGGTGTTCTCGTCCTGGATGGAGAAGAGGACAACGTGCTATTTTACGGGGTAGAAGATGAAGAGGATGAGGACTTCTTGGAGGACGACGAGGACGAGAATGGTACGGCGACCCCACGTCTCTAGGTGATTCTTGTACATGTTTATACTGACGAAATTGGACAGCTGAGAATCATTACACAGCAGATTATCCCGAGGACGAGGTCGACACGGACGACGAGTACAACCGCAACGCCTACCTCTACCGCGCCAATGCCTCGGACGACGAGGAATTTGATGCCACGGGCTTCAGAGATGATGATTCTGACGACGATGCCATGATCCTGGAAGGTAATGAGGACGAGGATGTCGCCATGGCACGTATAAAGAGGTATATGCAACGTAAACACAGCACATATGAGAACAACTTGGAATGAGGAATTTCCTATTCTCATATCGGATAACCGCATATGAGAGAGAGAGAGAGAGAGAGAGAAAGGGGGGGGGAAGTATAACAATTAATCAAGGCTGGGACATAATCACACAGGATACAACAGCGAAGTTTTCTAGAATTAACGACATGTCACTCCACCGTTGACGATTAACGTGCTTGATTAGCGGCTAGCTTGGCAGGATCTGTCACATGTAGATATGACATGTTTAGACGGCTACCATGACTAGTAAAACGCCCGTTGCTTCTAGCGAAAAAGAACGACCCGCTTGTCACTTCACTTGTACGGGGTTTACAAACGAAAAGCCGAGACTCCCATTGATACGCGCCAGGGGCCCTGGGGGGAGATCATAGGAGCCGCTATATATACATTACAGGGTTTATTATAACAAGCAGTATTGAGCCTGAGGCAGTGGAGGAAAAAGTTGACCGTAAAATATGTAGAAAAGAAAGAAAGAAAAAACGTCTCGTTATGTGGCGCTAAACTCGTCTCCCCAATCTTATCTAAGCAATTGTTGAGCATTCCTGGGTTAACAACAACGTCCCCCCGTAGCCCTCATTAAATCATTAACGCCAGGTTGCCTTTCGAACCCCATTTCCCTTTCCAAATAAATCGCATCCATCGAGATTGAGCCCTGAAGTAGTAGTAGTAGTAGTTACAAGCCAAAGTGAAGTATATCAATAAGCAGGGATCCCTAGAAGAATCATGCGAGAGCGCGCTGGATATAGGTGCAAAGTTATATAGCAACATGGAACAAAGGAGCTGTGTTATGTACATGCAACCGGAAAAAAGGGATATATGATACAGCGGTATAAACAAAGAAGGATTTTAGTAGAGGCACTGTAATGATAGTGAGATGTCGGCTTTCATCACCGACGCTCGTGCTCGAAGCCGCCAGGGTTCTGGTAGATGTAGAGATGGGGAGGACTCTGAGCCTTGGCCTCCTTGATCCTATTCCTCTCCATACGGTCATGGTATTGCCTTTGACGCTTCGCGGCTAAAGAAGATGTTAGTGTTTGACTTAGTATGGAGAGAAGGCGCGTATAGATAGAGCTTACCCCAATCTTGGCAAAGAGCCTTGGTATCGGGATCGACCCAAGTGTAGTGAATGGCTCTCTCAGGATATCTCTGCGCCAGCCCGATGGGCTTGGACGGCTCCTTGATTGTATCCCTCTCGCGACACTTTTGAGAGAATTGCACCGGCACGAGGGCATCATCATTCTCAAATATTAACCAACCGTCGTTGTCCCACACGGGGATTGACTGATTCATGCGATAGTACCATGCTTGGAGACCTTGAACGGTGCGTTCAGGCGTGGCACCGAATTGAGCAGCGAAGTGCTTCTTGATATCCTGCCACTTCTGTCGGCGGTCGTGCCACATGTAGATGATGAAATCACCTTCCTCGGTACTGTACTTCTTGTTGATATGACGGCCCTCGTAGCGATTCTCCAGGTCTGGGGGTGGGGAGGGGTAGTCCGGGGTGGTGGTTGCATAGGGACCCCCCGCCATCTCGTGTCCATAGTATATTACATGTTGATGATGATGTGAGGGGACCGCCACGAGTTCTTGGGCAATAGACTCTCCGTGGCGGTGCCCCCGCTCTCGGCGGAACAGGCCAGAAGAGAAGCTGAGCTTATGCCTGCCTCGTACTGGCCCAATAGAGCTTCTCGTTTGCGCAGGCGACGAACAAGAATGATTCGAGACTGGTGGCGGTGCAGGAAGGAAGCTAGGTTGTTGTTGTTGTTGTTGTTGTTGTTGTTGAGTACTGGCGTAGTCATTTTTGGCAAGGTCCTCGACTCCTTGATCGAACTCGCTGAGACTGGGCAAGGTTAATTGTAGTAGAGATCCCGGGGTTCGTGGCGTGTCTCTTTGTAGTAGAGGAGGCAGGTCACCAGGGCTGCTGTGAGGCGACGTCGTAGCTAATCGCTGAAGAGAAACTATAGTCCCTCATCAATACTTTAAACATAGAACGTCGAGTCCTTCTTCTTTCGTCGGGCTCACCATGTTCTTGAATGCTAGGGCTTCCGGAAAGTGACTCCGGAGGCGTATGCGGTCTAGTGGCTGTAGATGTAGGAGAGAACGGCTGTTTAATATGCTGTGATCCTGCCCTTGAACGTGGAGGAGTCTCGGTGCTTGTGATTTTATAAAGGTCCATCTTCGTCTGTTCTTTGGTTACTGGGCGGGTAGGAAGCTTGAGTTGCTCCGCATTCATGGACATGATTCAGGCCCTTTGCTTTGTGTTATCTGCCCCTTTCGCATATCCGACACAAAGTCAAGGATGATCAGAGGGGAGCCGGGTGCAGTTGTATAAATGTAATATCCACGTCGGCAGTGGTTGTTCGGACAAATTGCACAAAGTTGAGACACTCGAAGGGTGTAGAGGTTATATATACGAAAGAGCGGGGAAGGGGGGAGGGAATAAGACTCTCATGAGCAACGAAAGAATTCACAAGATCAAGTAGTGAAGAAGTCGACAATGAAAACAGAGAAGGGTAATAATATGTTATTCAAGCAACACAAGGGGGTTTCAGTGCTTTTGTATTTGTATGTGATGAACGCAGAAATCTGTGTGGTGTGGCGTGCATCGAGACCCTTGTTGATCAAAGCACACTTGATCTACGGCCATGTTCAAAGCGTGGGTGTATTGCTTTTTGCTGTCAATGAGCCGGGTAATGCACCTATCGGTTCCTGAATCTTAGCTACAGGTATGAGCCACACACCCCCCCCCCCCCCCCCTCCGCTAGAGCGGATGCAGGATGCTCCATGACTGTTACGTAGGGCGAGAGACAGATTGTCTTTGAATCTTGGGAGGGGAGAGGGACGCTGAAGCCCTGTGGCCACCCCCCTCGCGGCTGGTAGACGGTGTATGACTGTACACTACTCCGTACAGAGTACGTATCAGGCGCGATTCTCCTACCCACCCTCGGAGCAAGACAGTCAAAGCGTAAAGACTCGACAACGTGATGGTACCTGCGGCAGCGTAAGACAAGGGCTCTCATTCTTTAGCTCGAGACCCCATGATGAAGTATTTTCACCTTTGCTTTTTCTTTTTTTCTTCCTCTTCCTCTTTTCTCTCTTTGCTAATGTGCCATATGCAGATGACTCCGTTCCGGCAAACATCAACACCGGCCGCGCTTGTCTCAGATAGGATGGATTGTACTTGTAGGGGAGTGGTGGCAGCAGGGGCGCGTAGGCCGGAAGCTGAGTGTCAAACACTTTGGTCCAGTTGGCACATGTGGATACGAAAGATGATTCTAATTCATTTTTCAATAGGTGCGTTAGTGGGCTTGCGAGGCGGACAATAGAGGGAAGCACCAGGGTGAATTGACTTTGAAAGGCGTTGCTCTGAGCGCTCGAGCACAGAACAGCCAGCCAATGGCAAGTAATATCATGACCAAGCGCAAGTATTACTTCTGCGCGCTTCTGCTACCCTAGTACTAAGAAAGTTTGGCTTAGCTGGGGTATCCGCACGTTAAAGCAGGGAAGCTAAGAGGGCTGAGCTTGCGAACAAGCTTGTCAGTCAGAGTCTGGCATTAGCTGATAACGTTGTCGATGGATGGAGTTGACTGCAGGGGGGGGAAGGATATGATTTGCTCCCGGTGTCCTTGCCCGTGTCCGGCGCTTCTTCGAGCGATAAGAAAAGCCTGCCGGCCGGCCGTAAGTCGGAAATTGTGGATACTCTGGTAATCCAAGCATCCGATCATATAATTATTGATGCCGCCATTTCTGTTTCTCATCTTCCAGAGCAGAGCCAATGTCCATGTGTTAACACGTCAGCTGCTCTACCGCTCTACCGCTCTGCCTCTCTGCCGCGTTCTGCGACTGTCGGCCGCCATCGTGCCTGTGTGGCATTGCCATCCTAGAAAGCGTGCGCTGAAGGTTGGCTGGTGCCGTTGTGTCGGTACTGTAGACGCCTTGCGGTTGGTCGCGGAGTTTGCCTGCCCACTCACTACCCACTCCGACGATTTTCACCAGCCGCCGACGAATGACTTTCATGAGCACGTCCATTGCGGTGGAAGTGGTCATGGTCCGCGATCGGGCATTGGCATCGAGAACGAGTATGAGCGTTCGGCAGTGGTTTTCGCCTCTTCATTGCACTCATCGATCTCTTAGTCGCATGCCTCCAAGCTAAAAGCGACTGCGGACTGCGAGAAGCCGTGCCAAGAGCTCGTTGCCTCTATTAAAGTTTGAAGTGGAATGGCCAGACCACCAGGTTTCGCATGTGTACCGCCATCATGGCCACCACATGAAGACGATTAAGCAAGACGGCCGCTGAAGGATACGCAAATATTCGACAACAGGCACTTCCCGCGAAGAAAGGGTGGGTGGTGGGTCGTTAGCTTCTATAAAGCTACTGAAGAAGTGAGAAACGCAACTCAAGTGTCAAATGCGACAGAGTTCCTGGAAACGGAACGCGGATGCGGGAGGAATGCGGATGCTGTTCGACACGTTGAAGTCTCTCTAATATCATGTTTTACCCATGTCGATAAGGTAGAACATTTCGCATCAACTTCATGGTCTATTATGCCTTGGTCAATCTCGACCCCGCGTACGTGGCCGGACTTTTACTCCATCTCATCTCGGGGCGTGTCTCCTCTTTCTCCTCCCGTTGCCACTAGTAGGGCCGGACTCGAATCTCCTCGTTCCAGGTTGAATGTGTGAGACAGGTAGCTCGGCCGAGTAGAGCAAGTTCACAATAGTCATGAGCCAGGTTTGGCGTCTTATCCCAACATCTCAGAGGGGCGAGGAGTGCCTCGTCACCCTCCTCGAAGCTTCGACAGAAGCGCTAAGGGCAGCAAGCCAAAAGATTCTCCATCGTTGATATCGTGGCGTCTGGGCGCAGGAGCAAAGAAGCTAGGGGCACTTTCGCCTGGGACAGCCACATAACCTCAAGTTCTTAGGCGACGAGTCCTACCCTCCTAGCCTCCACTCCCGTCTGTAGGAAAGTTTAACGAACCCGCATCATCATGCATGGATTGCGTCTTCGGGTGGAAAAGGGAAGGGGTGTGAGAAAGGCAACCAGCAGTGACGATGTGTAGCGCACGTATTCACGAGCTCAGATCGCTTGCGTCTCTCGGTGGCTTTGTGCGATCAAGATCCAACAACCAACATCCCCAAGGGAAGATCAATGTTACTCTGCGCCGCAAGGGAGATTTACTCCAATATGCGAGGGTGGAGTAAATAGACTCGGGGAAAGGCAGGTTAGACCATTCCGGGATGCTAGCGCATGCAATTATGCTCATCGCTCAAAGACTGCGGAGTACTCGAGGGTGTGTTTGTTGTGTGTGTGTGTGTGTGTGTGTGTGTGTGTGTGACAAAGTGTTGGTCTTGCCCCCTCCGTCATTAATTCTCATCAATGGGATGGGTGATGATCCCAGCAATATGGGCAAAGGAAGGCCTGCTTATCGAATTTCGTCGATATGAAAGTTGATGAGTCGCACATACTTGTAGATCAATTAGAAATCTTTGACGTCAAAAATGATTTCATGTGGAAAAGGTCATGTGATATGAGGGAAGTGCCTGCCTTGCGGTCGGCGGTTGCACCTGCGCAGGTGGTTTTCCTCTTCCGCTAGGTAGGTACTACCTACTACCTAGTAATACATTGTATACTCCGTATATATGTAGTAAATGCTAACGCAGGAGCCTCGTTACATCCATCTTAGAATTTGGTCACTATTCACTATTCAAGCAACAACCCATAGCACGTCGTTAGCGCTCATTATCCGTGCCGGGGGGAGGGGAGGAAAATGTTGCTTTTTTTTCTTCTTATGACTTGTTTCCGCAGTGCCTGCATGCTGACCTCCGAAATCCGAGACGATCTCATTAGACATGCATACAGCAGAGCTAAGTTTATATCGCCGCCATCGTCACCGCCTCGGGCCTGCCTCTCGTCCTCACCATACCCGAGACCTTTGCGCCCGATAAAAATAATTTTTGTTTTCTTTTTTTTTTTTTTTTAAAAAAAAAAACCAGAAAAAAAAAGCCCCTTCTCTCTCCCTCTATCTCTTGTGCATGAATCCTTGAATCGGGCAGTCGAGTAGTAGTTATCGGACCCTCAAAAAGGTGGGAGAGACACGACGCTCGAACGCAACGAGCACTCATGAGCCAACTAACTCGTACCAAGCGGCCGAAAATGGAGTTTTGAGGCAGTTCATTATATACAGGGACATCTACGGCGGCAGAATCAGGAAATTGGCTTGTTTTAGTTTTCTGCAAGGTAATTCTTAGTCCATCATGCATGTACATGTACATGTACTCAACCCCTGATTTACCTTAGTACATGTCAAAGCACGGCTTATTGTTATTTGTACGGAGTATTTGCCTACGCCGAGTTTGACATGTGCGTCCCCTGTGAAAATCTTTGAGTGTTGGTAATGACATGCATCGAGCCCTGTTCCCGGCAAGGCGGTTTTTTAGTGGCGCACTTTCGCTCACAGTTCTTGCTTGGATGAGGCATTGCATTTCCAGCATTTGGTCGCATTTGCATCTGCCGTATGTAGCCGTATGCTGATCTCTGCCCATGTATAAAGTGTGGTGGACGGAAGACTGCCTCCGCCGTTTCTTCACAGGCGCATTCTGGTAATGCGGCATCCAAGCCATCTAGTTTTAGGTTGCGATATACCCTCCAAGCTCAGTAACAGGTCTAGGGATACTCTAATAACCGACACTACAACTTCGATTCCGATTCTTGTGACATTGACCCTGTCCCTGGGAAGGATTCATCTCCCGAAAATTTCCTGTTTCGAGCGTTAGCAGCGTATCATGCAGGTGGCGAGGCCCAGAAACAAGAATAGCCCAAGCACTCTTGTTGGTCTTGTGATGCCTAGAACGTACCATCCTCTCTCCGGGCCGTTGCTTAAGAAGCTACAGTCGCTATTCAGTTCACACGCCCATCCTCCCACACCTGTTCCAAGCATCATCAGCTAGTGTTCCTCCCGAAGCCCCTGAAATCAAAGAGACGAACCTTTTCCATGTTCTTCTGTTGGTTGTTGATCCCCTTGTTTGCGTCTATACAAGCTCAGCCCGCATGTGTACGCCTGAAAGTCGTCCACCTCTGAGGCAATAGGTATCTCTCCTGTAAGCACCCTCCCAAGTACAATGACGACAGCAGCATGTGTACATAGCACGATAGATCGATGACCCTCAGCGTCGCACTGCTTTACGATTCCCCGCACTGTGGCCGCGACCCTGTCGTACAGCTGTGCCAGTGTCTCACCCCTGCGAGAAGGAGTTTGGATCGAAACGTAATTCATGTCGTATGCTGGGAACATGGTTCTAAGCATCTCGGCTGGCGCTGGCTCTGGGTGTTGGAAAGGCGCCGCCCCAAACCATTCTGCTATCCCACGCTCCGGCCGGATAGTGCTCGCTGCGGTTGGCGATTTTTGGTCATGCTGCCTTCTCAAGTTGACATAGGGCGTGATGGTCTGCAGGCAACGATAATAAGGGCTTGAATACACGACGTCTATAGGTGGCTCAATGCTCATCAAATGGCTTCCTAGCTCCTCAGCTTGGCGTACGCCGTGAGACGTCAACGCCGGGTCTGCAGCGATACCCGTAGGCGAGGGAATAGAGGCCGTGTAGACACCTGTCGCGTGATCAACGGACCAGGCCGAGCGGAACTAATTTGTTCAAAAATGGGCACAGGTCAGCACTTTGACGAAATCATGACTCCATCTGAAACTGCCGCGGCCGATGTCGTTCATCCCTTGAGGAAGGGGAAGTGTTCAAGATTCAAAACTTACCCCGTGACGGACGACGTAGATCTCCTCAAGAGTCATATTAGAAGAGACAGGATGAAAACAATCTCAAACAAATGCTTTATGATGGGAAAAAGAAGTCTAGAATGATAACTTTAGGTGATGGCAACAATGAGTTGGACCGCTTGACCATTGTGCTGCCTCGTCCCTCAAGAACCTCGGCAGCTATTGAAGTTGCGTGTGGAGCCAGTTCGCGGTGAGAGGCTCCTGCCCCACTAGAAGTTGTGATAGGCATCGATTACCCTGCAAGACATGTGGCCATGAAAGTGACAATTATTCTTAACATAAGGGTATCGATCAATTGGAGTAGTCTTTCTGTTGATTGCAGGCCGTACGAGTTTGTTTGTAGTCTCTGAAAAAGAAAAAAAGAAAAAAAAAGGTCAGCTCTTCATCAACTACTGCAGTCGCCCTGCTTTGTACTTTCCTAATGAAGGAAAAAGAATGGCTGACTTCAGCCATTTTGGAACTACATCGATGACACGGTCCATCACCTTACTTGTACCTCCGATTTATCTTCTCTAACCATCTCCATGATCTTTAGTACAAACTCTTACCTGATTCACTCTTCACATTACAAAACCATGGGCCGCCCTGCAAAGAAAACCCAGTGCAAATCCCACACCGATGATAGCGCCCCAATGGAGAAGCGCAAGCCGGTAAGACGAGACCCGGCGAAGAGGAAAGAGCAAAATCGTCGCGCACAAGAGAAATATAGTAAGTTTCAAAAGTCGAATCATAAAAGAAAAGAAGTATTGGATCGAGCTTGTATATATACAATTTTTTTTTTTTTTTTGGATGTAGCCGTGGCTGGCGTGCCTTTGCATCGAGCTACTGCATGTACGTTGTGATGGCTGACTTCATCCAGGAGAGAAGCAAAAACGCCGGATCGAGGAACTGGAGCGCCGCGTCGGAGCTACAGTTGATGGACTTGCACCAGAAAACATGTCTTCAGGGTCTGCAGTAAACTCAGCCACTATCCGAGATGCAGCCTCGGCATCGGTAAGCACGTCCAGCGGCTCGTCCGCTACTACGGACTGCTACCCAGATCTGGTTGACCCGGCTGCTCTGCAAACGCAACCCGCACCAGAAGGCCCTTCACAGTCATCACTGGTAGCCCATAATTTTGACTTGGAGTCCTTCATGGCGCCATTTCCAGACCACTGGCTGCATACCTTCTCCACAGAAGACGGTTCCTACGGCGCAAAGATCTTCTTCGACTGTGGCTGCAGCACCCTTCACATCCCTCTCCCCGCCTCCGCGTCCCTCCTGCTTCCCATACGTCCCCTTAACCCTTACATCAATACCCTCCGCCTCGACATATGGTGCGTCTTGGCGGCCCTACTGGAAAACTGCCTCCATCTGGGCATCCCCAAATCTTCCTTCTGCAGCGATGATGGTGTCTCTCCCTTCTACCGACCTTCGGCGGCGGCGGGAGAGTCTGCGCGAATAGTACAGAGCATGAAATCCATGACCTCTACTCTCAAGTATGACCTTCGCCCATTGGACAACCAGATTGTCAAGCTCCATCATCCATACATCGATGTCCTCCCGTGGAAGGACCTGCGGGAGAACTTGATGAGCATCTCAGAAATGGATGAGATAGACGAGGATGAGTTCCTACACGACTTCTTCAACCATGCTACCTGCTGGGGTGGCGTGGCAGGTGCAGAGACTGGGAGTCCCTGGGACGGCAGGAGTTGGGAGGCGAGCGAGACCTTCTTGGCCAAATGGGCAGGTGTTATTGGCGGAGATGATGGCGAGTTGACAAGGCAAAGCCGATGGTGGAGGCATCTCAGAGGTGAGGATAACAGAGTTAGCGAAGTGTCGTGAGGGGGGCATCGTCATTTGCAGAGTTGAGCCACAAGTTCACATCGCAAACAAATCGCCATGACAAAGGCATTAAATACCAATATTCTGCAAATCGTAGATGCCTTATGTGCTATAAACCTCAATGCTCGCGAGGTATAAGACGCTGTCGCTGTCCCTTCAAAGTGTCTCCAAAATGGTTCCCAAGAGTGTTCCTTTGCATTGCCAGTCATCATCCAAAAGAGTGAATATCATATCGCTATATAAGAACCCCAAACTCCCTAGTCCAATTCTATGAGAGTAACTAGACTCAAAGACGGCATATGCTCGACCGATTGACATATGAAATGCGAGGATGAGATTACATGACCCAGCATGAGCTCATTGTTCGAGCCCTGGCGCGGCGGAGAGCGCCATCCTGGTTCAAAGCAGCCTCGGCCTGCCTAGCACGGCGGCGGCGGCGGCGATGGCCAGAGCCAGCCATTTCAGCCTCCTCCGTTGCCTGCATGTAGCGCGCCCATTTCCTCTCGAGACGCGCAGCGCCAGTCAGGTTTCCCTTGCAAACTCTCTTTTGGTGTTCATCGACAGTCATTTGGAAACCGAAGAAACATTTGAGTGAGATGGCTTGGGTGGGATAGGTCATCGAATCTCCCCTGCCTTTACATTCCGTGTTTCTGTACAGTACCTCGCGGATTCCCGTCCAGGTGACGTGGTGACAGTCGTAGACAGCCAACTCCAATGTATACTCTGGTGGGATGCCATATTCCGTAGTACGGGTGGAACGCCCACTAACCATAGCAGTTGCCTCCGCGAGGACAAGATCACTGATCCTGGTGTTGTCTAGTAAGACGCGTACAAGCTCTGTACATATCCTCATGACAGGTAGCACCCCAGTATCACCAATGTTCTCGCAATAGCTCAGTGACATGTGTTGAAGCTTGGTAGCACAGGGGGCGTTGACAAGATGCTTCGACAATAGGTCGTTGGTGAGATTATCGAGCTCCTCTAAATCGAGATGCGTAAGATTAGGACACGACGCAAAAATTGGCACTAGACCACCATCTGTAACTGCTTTGCACCGGTTAAGATTAAGGGCTTCAAGTTGAGGCGTTATGTGCGCCAATGCCTTTATGCCTGCGTCTGTCAAGCGAGAGCAACGACTAAGGTCCAGATACTCCAACTTTCGGGCCGGAACAATGGGAAGGTCAGTTAGGATGTCAATTTCTGGGTCAACACCCTTCATCATGATGCCCAGAGCCTCATCTGTGAGCTCTGCGCAACCACTCAACTCTAGATGCTTCAAACTGTTGGTCTTGAAGATCGCCTCCGCCAGCCCCAAGTCATCAGAACCCCGCACTTCACTTGCCCGCAAGTGAGTGAGGTTGAGGCATTTTTCGACCACGGCTCGTAGTCCTTTCGAGTCGACCTTGGAGCACCAAGAGATGTCCAGATTCTCTAGGCGAGGGCAATTCTCGGCAATGGCTTTACAAGTCGAGTTTCCAACACCAGCCAGACCCGTGAGGTTCAAACGAATAAGCATCGGGTTGTTCTGCACGAGCAAATTCAAAGTTGGCTTCCTAAGGTTACGGCACCCCTCAAAGGTAGCATACTTAAGGTTCCCGCAGGCTCTAACAATGGCCTCGCTTCTTTTATAATGCTCAACCTGAACACATCCTCTTAAATTTATATCCTGAATGAAAGGAGCAGTCGCCAAGATGATCTTGGTGAGGGATTCGGCGGGAATCTGGGCGTAGAATTCTGTGGCGTCCAAGCAAGTCCATAGCTGTCCATCGAAGCAATAGCTATAGAATGCCCGACTAACCCTCGAAATACATACGAGTTCCTTCGGACGGAGAAAGGAGAGGATATTGATTCTCAACTCGTGAGGAACCTTGTCCCAGAAATGGAAAGGTGGTTTCTGCACGCTTGCCGACGCTACTCGGCCCCTGCTTAGCGCATCAGGTCGTGATGCCTTCAGTTCTCCCGGAAGAGTGGCCGTCCCCGCGTTCGAGACAGGGACACCGTTTTCAAGCTTGCGCACAGGCAATTGCTGGTCGAGATAATCACCAAAGGGATATTCAGAGAACGCCGTTGGCGGGATCGAAGAAGACAAGTCGGTTGCCAGTCCTGAACCGAGAGGTGAAGGCTGTGGAGTCCCCGATCGGGCGCTGTGGGGACCCTCTCGTGGGAACCCTGCACCAGAGAGACTGACACAGGAGAGAGATGGCTTTGTGCTGTATACATCGGTGGTTGATCGAGCACGTCGAATGGCGACCAAGGAGGACGAAGACCCGATCCGTTGAAGTCGCTGCTTGAGACGATCTCTCGTACGTGTCTTACCCGTTGATATTTCGGGGGGAGTGGGGGCCTCGTGTTGGTGGTCGGTCGAAGCCGGAGTGTCGGGGCGGGAATCGAGCGAAAACATGGCGGAAATGTTATTCAGGAACAATATATGTGCTAGATAGCTGAGCACGCTCAGGTGTATACTTGGTAACAGGTCCCCAGAGTCGACAAAGGCGAGTCAAGCCGCAAGCCGCGATTACGACGAGGAATCAGTGAAGAATCACCATGGATTGGAGACAAGACCGTCGTTTCAATAAATGGGCTGGCGTTGACCGGTTGAAAAGGCCAAGTGTTTGAGGGAGTTGCGAAGAGGCCGAGATAGAGGAGATAACTCTTCGACAGTATGTGAGTCGATCGGTGGTGTGCCGTGATCAGAAGACTTGGACAGGTCACCAGGGCCGGTGCTGCTATCGCTGTGTAAACGCAATAGCACAATCGTAGTCGAGCCACCACTATGTCCCGTAACAGTAGCAGTAACGCTGGGTGTCGAGTGGGCGTAGCGGAAGATCGGCTTGTAAGACAGCTGCCCTCCAGGAACCAAAGATAGAGGACAAGATGATACGGATGATCACACGAGCACCATGGAGAAGAGGAGGGAGAGTAGGAACAGAGACATGGAGGAGAGGAAGATGGATGGGATGGATGGATGGGATGGATGGATGGATGAGGCGGAAAGCTAGAATAAAAGCGATGGGAGACCCTTCCTGCAGGTCAGCGGTACTATTAGTAGAGGTGCTAAGTCAACTGGTCAATGGAAGAAGAGCACCCAAACCTCTCAAGCTAGATGGCTGGCTGGTAATAGGCACATCCAACAATGGCTCAGGCGAGCGTAAGTGGGGTGTTAGGACCTGGGGCCTTTATCGCCCCAGCCAGCCAGGTGACCGCTAGCGACCCCACCTCGCCCGGCTACCGACAGACTTGGGTGCTCCCATTCAAGGGATCTTTTTTGTTTTTGTTTTTTCTTTTGATGCTCTTAAAAGCTGCTCTTGCGACACTCCTTTAAGGATATGAGCTTTACTACTCAGTGGAAAGAGGTTAATTCCACCCCATGATTTAATCGAATCATCGTCTCAATAGCATGCCGATTCTCAATACAAGTCATCATGAACGCCGGGTCGACTGCTACCTTAAAACTACAAGTCCAGGGACGTCTTAACCAGCCTATCGATAGGTAGCCCCGCACCAACACCATGCTAGACTTGGCGCGACCTCTACAAGTATGTATCGACAAGGCCCATTGCATTGACAGCGCTCGCCACCCACCGACAACCAACACCTTCCCACCCAACCATCTTCAGCACAGGCGCTACCGCTATTAATGCACTCAGGGTACCACGCGAAGAATTTCCCTCGTGGGATGGTCACTTGTTGCACCACGGCCAGGAATTAACTCTCACGAGATGACGCCTCCCCGGCAACGTGCAATATCAGACCTCGGAGGTAACCTCATGACCTCACCAGGCACACTTATGGGGACATTGAGACACTTCTGAATATATTCGTCTGCAATATGATAAGAACGACTAGAGGAATATACGACTTCTCTCAGCTCAGAACCCAGTGGTCCCCTACGAGGGATATTATTCTCTTTTCTAGCGGTATGGGGCATCGGTCGCTGTCCGTACATACATACTTGTAGTCTAATAGCCTGACTCGCAAAAGAAACATTGTGGAAGCATCCGAAACAACGGCTTCCCAACGACTTTGCCACCGAGAAGAAACGCCAAAATTCGCGCTGAAGGAACAGGTGAGCTGACAAAGAGGTAATGTTTAGCTCGACATATTCATTGGGCTTTGTCCACTTAACAGCTTAACGACCTTCACCCTAATTCTTATGCTTGCCGAAGGGTAAGCAGTATGCGCGCTTCCTATTACTTAACTGGGCCAAAGGTGTCTATCTCCGTGAACTAATACTACCACCACCTAGTCGTTGACATCGCCAGGATTCACAAGTGCCAGAAGGCCTCCTCAGCCGGCGAGCTTCCTGAAATGCCCCTCTTTTTCTTAGGCTCTGCCCCGCGTTACTCTTGGTCAACCCCGCCGGCTCCATCTGTCGCATCCGGAGTTCGGCTGGAACACCCTAGAGTAATTGATACCGTGTTTTGAGAACAAGCCTTGTCAAGTAAAAATGCAACTTCGCAAACTATTTTGGGATGCGGTAGCAACTGCTCGTTTGGTTTCTTGATTTTTTTCCTTCTTCTTTTGTGGACTAACTTGGCTTCCTCGGTTCAACACAACATCTCTTATATGCGTCAATCCTGCCTTTACTCATCCATATGCTCCATCCATCAGCCTTCTACATCACGACTTGAGGTTGAGCATCTTATCATCGAGGCCACGTACAATTACGATATGAAACAATGCACTTCCTTCCGCACTGGCAAGGTCCATAGTCTGAGGATACTGGGCAAGGCTTAGGCGCTGTGATAGAACACAGACTCTCTCGCATGTCTTTGAGAACGTATGCCATTGCCCTTATACCAAACATATGTTCAAGGCCAGCTTCTCTTTCTCATAGTTTTGTCGATCATTGACATTTCACATGCAGTATCAACTTTGTTTGCCTTGTTGCTGCTGCTGACGAAATGTATAGTGCTCTAAAATTTAGATCCGTATGCAAGTTTTGGAACAAATGTAATGCATACATACAAGTGCAGTAGGTCAGAATTTTTGGTTTAAAGACCCATTTGCCCTCTATGTTAGCGACGGACCTCGTAGCACTGACCTTTGTGATGGAGCTGTTCATTAATTATAATTAGATTCCCATTATTTGTCCCTAGAATATATATACCAGAACACTTAAGCAGCTGTAAGTCAACGTCTACCTAGTTGGGGTCATAGACTACCTCTCGCCATTGAACGTTCTAATAGCTGTTGACGCAGTCAGCTGAGATGACCACACTGATAAAAATGTTTGGCATCTGCGTGTCGCTCTTTTATACAGTGGGCTGTTCGGGACCTGGACAGGACATTGGCCAGTACACAGTCCTCTATGTCTGCAGCATACATCTGATTCATTACACCACTGTTGAAACTTCCCAGCAGCTCAAATAATTTAGAGCCGAACCGTCGTCAATAATTTCTATCATAAATTCGACTTTATTTTCTGTTGATTAGAAGCTGACAAGAGACTATGGAAATAGGATCATATCGTTCATTACCGACTCCGAGGCGGTATCAACCAGTCTATCCATTAATTGATGTCCCCATTCATGCATTACAACTAGTCATTGGCAGAGTCATCGATTGCAAAATCTCTTGGAAGCAAAACACTGCTGGGCACGATGAATTGCATGGTGGCTTATCATGATTGGAGCCAAGGCGTGCATCGTTGACTGCGACATTATACTCCGTAGACCACCCACGGTCGCAGACGCGAGCACGAGCCCTAGCGGCAGGCCCGCCTAAAGGAACGACCACCCCACTGGGTGCGAAAAATACTGACCCTATTTGACCATATATCTGCATACATACAAGTTGGAATATTCTGTCCATGACCAGCCCCTCCCTCCTTAGCGGGCCTTGGAGGCGCCTTCGAAGTGTGAAGGGACGCCCGCCTTGCCCTGCCGGGCAGTTCTTCTGAAGCAGAACCTGACAACTACCTAATACCTACCGACTGACACCACGAACCCCGCCAGATATTCTGCCTGTCCCGCTTTGAACGCATATTGGGGCCAGTCATTCCCTCACTTTCTCAAGTCTCTTCCTGTCCTCACCCGGCGCCTACAGTCCCGTATCTGTGCCCTTCGTCCCTCCTCCGATAAAGACCTCTGTCGCCAGCTCGATTTCGACCGGGCTCCCCCACCCTCGGTCGTTGGCTTTGTCCAACATGGAGCTGCGTCAAGATCGCAGAAATCGGAGCACAGGGAATCTGGCGCTCTCAGCTGACCCGACGGACCGAAGTAGGAGTAGGAAGTCCTTCGACGCCACATCACCTGGCGCCCTTGATCACGATGCCGTCGCTAGGTAGGCTGACCCCGAACTTGATCTGAAACCTTTCACCGTGTCTCGCCTCGCCTTGCCCGCGTTCTTAGTCGTTGTCGCCCTGCATCTGCATGCTGCTTCTGCTAACCTCCGCTAGAAACTCCTTCACAACTGACCATGAGCACGGTCTTGGCCTCTCCGGCCTCCATCGAATACGGCAGCAACACCCTCCCTCGCGCAAACCGACTCTACCGGGCTCCGCCGCCTCCTCTCGAAGCCCTTCTGTCGTTGCCCTATCGCGGTCGACATCTATGAGCGCAATGCTTTCCCACCCCGGCAACGTACCACTATCAGCAGGCCCAAACTCCCCCAGCTTTTCCGAGGACCTGTCTCGTTTTCCGTCCGAATCACTGCATTCATTCTCATTCGCCCACCAGTCAGAGGAGTTTTTGCATAGCCGGCAAAATGTGCTCAAGCGCTCGATAGAGTTTATGAAGGACCGCATGGGATGGCCCATGACTTCTGCCCAGGCCGGCCTTGCCAGTGCTCAGGCCAGAGTATCCGGTGATGTCGATGCCCAGAACATGCTTGAGCTGCTCGCTCGAGCCCAGTTGATTGAAGCTGGGAATCTGCCAAATCCTGACGGCTCAGCAATTTCGGCTGCGCCGTTGACGGGACCCGCGCTTGTGTCTGGAGAAAACGTCTTCGACTCTGATTTCATCCCTCGATCCTCAAGTCCAGAGCCTATCACAACAGAGCCTTTCACGCCGAGCATAATCAAGCCCGCCAAATTCCAAACCGTGCACTTCGATACGACTGAGTCCCCCGAGATGACTACATCCAAGGACGAGCCAGTGGCCTCGTTCCAGTCGCCCAATGACGACAGTAAAGTGACGCCTGATACGTTGGCGCCACCACCGGCGCCGAGGCCGACAAGCCTAAAACGAACCATGACTGATATGCTGCCTATGACGCTACAGGATAAGCTTTTGGATACCATGGCTCAACCCTATTATCATGAGCCCGTAGTTTCGCCATCGTTAACATCGGCCACCCCTGTATCAGCCACTTTCCCCAGCGCTTTGGGTCCTTCAGTTCACGGGCACACGAATAGGTGGACCCCTGCTGCTCAGGCTATCTTCACCACAGAAAATCGACCGCCGTGGACGATTATTGCTGCGAATGACCTGGCCTGTCTGGTATTTGGAGTCACTAAAGCTGAGGTGCGAAAAATGGGTATTTTGGAAGTAGTGCAAGATGAAAGACGTGCGTGGTTAGAGCGAAAGTTGCTAGGGAGAGATGCCGATGACTTGGGCGAAGGTAAGACAGGAGGCCGTCCGACGTCACCTGGGGCTTCGGCCGCCTCAGCATTGCTGGGAGGGAGATCAGGAATCACGGCTCAACTACTAAATAAACCCAACTCAAGGACGCAGGCTCCTAAATATCAAGAACGACGGTCACAGACCGTACACAGCGGAGACCCAAATCCTCCAAAGACCCGGGGCAGCGGAAACCATCGGAGTACGCGCTCAAGGGGAGTTCTACTTTGTGGCGATGTCGTCCTGATTCAGAAACGAAACGGCGCGACCGGTTCTGCCAGTCTCTGGGTTAAGGAGAAGAAGATAGGCTTGATTTGGGTTCTCGAAGAGATTCACGAGGATGCTGCTATCATCTCTTTGGGCGAGGAAGGGATAGTTAAGAGCATCTCTGGGGATACAGAGGCGATTTGGGGCATCAAAGCAGTCAAGCCCGATGACTTGGACGTTGCTCAGCTAATACCACGGATCCCAAGACAAGGCATCGACCCTAGCACGGGCGAAATCGACTTTGCTCAGATTGCACGCCGTAAGTACTTTACATGTCCCAATCGCCGCAAAATCAACATTCCTTGCGCTGTAGAGCAAGTCCCGGGGAAGCTTGAGTTGCGCATTTCGTCCATGCCACATATGGCAGGCATCATAGTCCTGGAGCCCGATTCGTTGAATATTCGAAGCTCAAACTCGGTATTCTGCGGGGCCCTTTTTGGATTCGACAAAGCAGATGGGATGTCAATCAACGCTCTTATTCCGCAGTTCGATCAACTGCTCGAGACATTGACCGAGCGCGAAGGTGTCGAGCTTATGGATGGCGTGGTGATCCCCGAGGATAGATTCCGCAGGGCATCCGGCTGGCTGGCCATGAAACAGCGTCGTTCTAGTGCCTCAGATGTATTCCTTAAGCCTGATGGTCTCCCTGCAAGGCACCGTGATGGTTCCGAGGTCCGTGTTGATGTACAGATGCGTGTTGTCAAGAGTGAAAAACAATCAAGGATATCAGACGAAACGGTTGTCGAGGGCAGTGACGAAGAGGAAGCTGATGACAAGTACAATGAATCATCCTTTGCAGTGACACACTCCGAAATCGTCTACGCCCTGTGGGTAACTTATTCACGACACCTACACGCTGAGCAGCCACCTCCAAAATCCTCGCTGCCTGTTCTTCCCGGTCCTGCTTCCCCTCTACATCAACCATCTCCAGGGCAAACCTCGCCGTCTCATACGCCTATGGAGATCACCTCCGACTCAGAAGATTCGAGAAGAAACTCCCAACAAGGGTCGTCCAAACTTTCAAGGCAGCTTAAGGATGCCGCCATCACAGCTGCAGCTAAGATTACTGGGAGATCGCCGCCCAAAGTGACAGAAAAGTCAGCCCCAGCTCCACCAAAGATTGTCACCGAAACATCTGCCAAGCCAACCATCAATGACTTTGTCATACTTGAGGAAATGGGCCAAGGTGCGTACGGCCAGGTCAAACTTGCTCGGCATAAGGAGTCGGGCAGGAAGGCTGTCCTGAAGTACGTAACGAAGCGCCGCATTCTCGTCGATACGTGGACTAGAGATCGTAAGCTAGGTACCGTTCCTCTGGAGATCCACGTCCTCGATTACCTTCGGCGGCCTGAGTTTAGGCATCCGAACATTGTTGAAATGGAAAGCTTCTTTGAGGATGACACCAACTACTACATCGAGATGAAGCCTCATGGGCTGCCTGGTATGGACCTCTTCGACTACATTGAGTTGCGGGCGAACATGGAGGAGCCCGAGTGCCGGAGCATCTTTGTTCAGGTTGCCCAAGCAATCCACTTTCTGCACACCAAGGCACACGTCGTGCATCGTGATATCAAAGATGAGAACGTCATCCTAGATGGTGAAGGGAATATCAAGATTATTGATTTCGGGAGTGCGGCGTACATCAAGAGTGGTCCCTTTGACGTTTTCGTGGGCACTATTGGTAGGCCATATGCTCTTGCTCTTGAATGAATCCTGCGCAATGCTAACTCAGTAGCAGACTACGCTGCGCCAGAAGTCTTGGCTGGAAAACCCTATGGCGGTAAAGAGCAAGACGTCTGGGCACTCGGCATCTTGCTGTATACCATTATCTATAAGGAGAATCCCTTCTACAGTATTGACGAGATCATGGACCGCGACTTACGAATTCCTTTCATCATGAGCGAAGACAGCATCGACCTCATCCGGTGCATGCTTGACCGCGATGTCAAGACGCGATACAGTATCGAGCAAGTCATCGAGCATCCTTGGTGTAAAGCGGCCGAATGACGCCAATGACGATGAAGATATGAAGAAGGCTAGTACTGTATCACCAGTGCGAATATGACTGTTCTTGGAGACGGGCCATGTAGCGATTGACGAGCAAGTGACGGCATAGAAACAAACAACCAGTTCTTGGGGAGATGTTTATGAGAAAGAGAAAGAGGACGCTACCGCGATAGAGGAGTTTCTTCTGATTAAATGATTATCATGGAGGGTATATTTACTATTACATTGGTCTACACTTATAGCATTATTTCCCCATCAAGATTCGCGTCTTCACGCGAGACGTCGAAGAGCGGAGAAGGTCGGACAGAAGACAAGAAGGAAGAGTGAAAGAAGGAATATTCTCAGAGATACCACTGATTTGGGGGGGGGAGGGGGAGACGACAAGTTTTCGTTTTACTAGACGATAAGGATCCGAGTTTCTACGAATAAATATAGTGAACAGCAATCGTGACTGATATATCCTATCCCTTCTCTTAGTGATAGTTGAGCTCCGGATTGGCCCTAAAACTACAGCGGCATCGGCATTCAGGTACGGGGCACTCGGAGTGTCTCGTAAACCACATTCTCGCGTGGTCGAGGTGGAGGACGTGCTCGCACCTGAGGCAAAAGGTCGGGAACCGGCCGGCCGTCTTGGTCTCCTCCTTCTCCTCGGGCTTGTCGGAGCGAGGCACGCCCACGACCTCGAGGCAGACGACGCACCTGGGCAGGTGTCTCCCGCAGTTGGGGCAGCTCACACCGGCGTTGACGCTGGCGGACAGCAGCGGGTTGCGCGTCTCCATGGGGGCGGTGGCGGCGGTGTTTGTGGACGACGAGGTAGAATCGGTCTGGTTCGCGAGGCTTGTCTGCACGTCGCAGTAGACGCAGCGGAGGGCGATCTGGCGGGAGGGGGGCTTGAGGGTGGGCACGCCGGCCCGCTTGGAGCGACGGGTGGACTCGACGTCGAAGCGGGTGCGGTGGAAGAAGAGCTTGTGGCGCTGGAGGTGGTCGCGGTAGGCCCTGCGCCAGGCCATGCAGCGGACGTCGTCGATGTAGCGCGGCGCGCAGATGGACAGGATGAGGGTCGCTGTCTGGACGTCGTGGTGGCGCTCTATGTAGCGGGCGAAGATGTCCACCAGAGTGTCGGTTATCCCGGCCATGACGATGCCTTCAATGTCACCTTCTGCGACGGCACGGGTGGTTTGCTCTTGAAGCCAGGTCGTCAGCTGGTCATCGTCAAAGTTGCGGACTGCGACAAAGGCTCTGTCGGAAAGGGGGAGGGATTGCTGGTTCGCGATCGAGGTCCAGTTGCCTGTCGCGATGAGAGACGATATGGCTTGGAGGTAAGGGTCGGTTCGCGAGGCAACGACCTCGTCAATGTCCAGCTGCTCCTTTGCAAGCTCTTTGCCACCTTTCTCCACAAGCTGTAGGGCCAAGGAGACGAACAGAAGATCATGGTGGCTAGCGCTGGCCTTTTTGAGGATATGAATAGCCTGTTTTGTGTCGCCCCTGAAGAGTGCTCGAGAAGCTGCCATGGTGTGGACTGTGGCTGGGTACTCTGGGTTGACATTTACATCAGCGCCACTCTCAGTGCCGTGCGTTTGCATGTCACCCCAGCCGCATATCTCGAGCAGGAGTTGGCGGTGATGTGGCCTCTTGGTTGATACGCCGTCAAATTTGGGGAGGTGGCGCTTCTTGCAATACTGGCCGATGGACCTCTCCCAATAGGATGGGTCAGGCATTGAAGTTCCTGGGTCCAATCGCAGTGATGGTGTTCGGCCTGGGAGGTCAGCGGGGGAGGGAAGCAGACACAGGTAGATCGGTTACAACATACCAAGATCGTTCATCCAGATGGAGTGAATACCAAGATAGCTAAGGTCCATGTTGCCCATGACCATACCCCCGTCATCAGCAGCATGTTCAGCATCTACGGTGATTTGTTAGTATCAGACTCGAAGAAGCCGAGAATCGTCAACTAGTAACCTACCTGCTATCCAGTCCCAAGCAAACATTGTCCACGGATCATCAGACACTATTTTCCTATTTGTAGCCGCGTCGAAGAGATACTTCTCCTTGGCTCGTAAGACCATGCCGTGGTCTACAACACACTGGGCTTCTGTCGGAAGATCTCTGGCATCGACGAGTGTGCTGAGGAGAGAATCGTGCATCTCGCGGCAAGTCCCATGAACATTGGAAGCCAACGAAACCTCGTCTAGGCCACTTTTAATGGCCTTTAGGTCCTCAAATTGGCTTTGTAGTTTGTTAGGAGTTGTGCGCTGCTCGCCGACAAATGTCCGCAAGGCCGTAAGCTTGCCCGCCACATCTTCTGCTTTGTAGAAGCTCTGCGGCAATCGAGCCGGGGCACTCTTGGTAGAATCGGCCGCCATTGCTTGGGCAGCGTGAGGGTGCAATGCAGCTTCGATGGTCTTATCCAAATTCCTAGTGTCGGGACCGAAGATGGGGATGTCGGACAGAGCCTGCTCCACAAGCACTGGCTTAAGGATCTCAGACGCTTGTGAGCTGTCGAACTGCATGAGATCCATGTACGGAGAGCCCTCTTGATGATGTGAGCCAGAGAGATGTTCGGAAGTTGAACTGAGTGTGTACTAACCTTCTAATCCACGATGTGGCGCCTGCCAAGGCACGAACTTATAAACGTAGTCTGAAGCCTGCGATGGTTGCTCCAAGACTTCAAGGCTGCCATTGGCTCTTAGGACAAGAAGTCTTGGCTGTAAAGACGGTGAACCCAGCGTCACCCAGTCAAACGACACGATCCTATTGTCCTTTCTGGAGGCATCCTTGTAGGAAACATCCATCTCATGAGACTTCCTTACCTGCAAAAGCTCAGGACCCTGAGAATCCGTACTGGGACTGGTATGTGTTTCTCTCGTCGTTTCGAGAACGCGCAGTTGTCCAGTACGCGAAAGTACGGCTAGTAAACCGCGGTGATCTCTGCAATAGCGCAATGAGCGGATTAAAGAGTGTTTCCCCTCAGCTAGGAAAGGGTCGGTCTCTGTCTCGACCACTTTATCAAGGCGCAAGGCACCGCCCCATGGAAGCTCGTCTTCTTCAACTGCTTGGAGATAATTCAGTGATGCCACTGGCCTAGACGTGGCCCGTCTATCCCATATCATGACGCCCGGGTGATCCAAGGCAGAGGAAGCAAAGAAGTTTTGGTCTGCATAGTCGATGGTCAGGTTGTTATTGCACTTGGTCTGAAATGTGACAACGCTGTTCGAATCTGGAAGGCCGTTTATTAGTACGGCACCTTGACTCACATGTCCAGCTCCGATATCCGATATACTTGCCTCGAAGGTCGTGTATTCTCAAGCCTTGGCCTTTGATACCCAAGACCAAGGTCTGGGGGCTATCCTCGAAGAACTTGATGCTAGAAACCGACACGCTAGGCTCAAGTCTATGTTTTGGCTCCTTGAGGCTCATGGCGTTTAAATCTTGAGGAAGGCCTTTGGCCTGATCCTTGCCCACAGACTCCAACCTGTTCACATCCCAAATGTGTAAACTATGGTCCATTCTGACACGATCAAGACCCACAGCAAGCAGCCCAGTCGTATTGAAGGACACTGCCTGGCACGTTCTGGACATCTTGATACCCAGCTCGATAAAGGCATTGGAACCGTCATCGATTCTCAAGAGGTTGACCACGCCGCTACCCGTGCCTACCGCCAGGAGCCCATTGTTGGTTGGGGACCAATCATAGGTGGTCAGAGGTGGGAAATCGTCGTGGCGAGCAAGCTTCTTATAGTCTAAACGCCCTTTTCTCCCATAACCCGTAGGCTCGTAAAGCTGAACTACGCGGTGCTGAAGATTTATGTGGACGAAACTGTCGACCGAGGAGTTGGGGGACCATTTGACGAGGCCAGGCTCCGGGCGATCCATCTTGACAGTGTCGTTTCGGAGTATCTGAACCGTTCCCTATAGTAATCTTGTACCCAACATGAGCTGCCTTTAGAAGGTATAGTATACAAGATATGGTAGGCTAGGAGGGGGAAAGCAGATGCGATAGGCAATGATGTAGCATCAACGGCCGGGATCAGTAGCCATTTGGTCTCTGACACAGGATCGCATGACGATACAGACAGTTCAACTGCAGTATTTTCGATGTCAGTTCTCAAGTGTCGCTTTCTAAAGTGAAACTTGGCTTGCGCCTTGGACTAAGTAATATTATGAGGTGAGGTTCACCTTCCTTGAGCCAAGTCAGTTATTATTGTGGGTCATTCCATTGGTCGCGCCTGTGCCTGTGACCTTGATCCCAACTTCTTGCGCTAAACCTGTAACAGGTTAGCTCCATAACTGGAGTCCCCGACCTCCGACAGAATTATTCTTTTTGGGGGGGTTTTTTACGAATGCGATGCTGCTGTTGTTGTTAGAACAAAACATCCCCTCGCTACCAACTTGTAACGTTCTGCTTTTTCTCGGATAAAAGTGAATCATTCTGGCAATTTCCAACAACCTTTCTCCCTCCGGGAAAAGACACATTCGTTTTATACAATCGTTCCAACTACGCCCTACTCATTATGAGTACCAAGCGATCGCATGACGAAGTCGACGACGCCGGTCCCAGCGACAGGCCCAGCAGGCCAACCTTCAAGAAGCAAAAGTTTGGCACCAAAGGGAAACACAAGGCCAAGGAAGGGAGCATTGAGTATTCCAGAAAGAGGATCAGGAACATCGAGCGCCTATTCCAGCGAAATGCCGACCTCCCGTCCGACGTTCGCAATGACCTCGAACGTGAATTGGCGACGAACAAGGCCATCGTATCGGACAAAGTATTCCAGAAGAGGCGCAGTGCTATGATCTCCAAGTACCACATGGTCAGGTTCTTCGGTATGAATGCGTCGCAAAAGAATGCCAGACCAAGTTGGAGCTAACGATTGATTCTTGCAGATCGAAAGAAGGCAATGAGGCTGGTCAAGCAATTAATGCGCGAAAGCGAAAATGAGGACGACCCGACAAAGCTCGGGCAGTTGAGACACCATTTGCACATTGCCCAAGTTGACGAGGCGTACGCCTTGTATCACCCCCACGCCGAACCGTACATCAGTCTCTACGGCGGCAGCAGCAGCAATAAGTCAGCGGACAAGGACGAAGAAGACAATGACTCGGAGAGTAAGACGCCCAAGGCAAAGGCAATGCTTGAGGATGAGCGGCCGCCTATGTGGAAGATGGTCGAGAAAGCCATGCAGCAGGGCCCCGAGGCTCTCAGAGGCCTTCGGGAAAGGCGGACAGCAGTAGATGAGAGCCGTGTGGCGGCACCAACCAAGAAGCCCAGCAACCCGAAACCCACAAGCAACCTATCTGCCACTATAGATGAGGAGAAGGAGGAGAAGGAGGAGAAGAAGCAAGCTGCTCCTACGGCTAAATCTATAGCAACACAAGCTCAGGACGGCAAGCAAGGTCTGAACAGGAGAGAGAGAAGAAAATTAATGCGCGAAGCTTTGGAGAAGGCGAAGGAAGAGGATGATGGGGAGGGCTTCTTTGATATGTGATATCTCAAAGGGGTGCTTCTCTATTATCCAACCACCTACTATAATTTAGCGATCGACTGACTACTCGACAGCATTTATAACTTGAGGTACCCAATTAATAAAGGGTCGCCTAGGATAGGCCAGTGGAAGTCTCTTTAACGTAAGAAGTGCCATGATTGACTAGTATCCCAATTCACTCACAGTCGCAGACTCGCAACGAGAAATCGTCCCTTTTCATTCAACTCCCAGCCGCGGCCTTGTTGCATGACGCAGTTGCCTCTTTTGTTTCTTTTTCCTTCCATTACGCCGTACCTTGATGCCTCTTTTTTAGGCGATAGCACCAGGCCCCGCTCCAAGCAGCAGACTCAATATTAGTACGGAGTAGTTATCATGGCATCCGGTAGCCAAAGCAGCAGCAGCAGCAGCACTACGCCGTCATATACGCCAGCAGCGCCCTGGGACAGGCTGAAGGCATAGATAGAGCAAAAGGAACTCCAGGAGAGGCAGCACGCCAAGCGAGGGCCACGGCCTCGATCCAGGGTCGCAACAGTTGGTCTTTGAGCTCAAGAAGGTTAGCTTTGACTGGCTGCGATGTGTGTGAATTTTTTACGAAAGGAAAGAGAGCGGGGGAAGTGTACTTACTGTACCGGTGAAAAGCAAGCGAAACAGTACGCTTCTATATGGGCGTTGAAGTTCCTAAAGGGAAAGGCGACCCCTATATCAGGAACATCAACACCAGAGATATTAACGTCAAGTCTATTGACGCCAGTCGCAGAGCCTGTGGCGAGGGAGTCTCCTAAGAGGCAAGCCGGTAATAGCATAAATTTCACACCTTTATCTATAAAAAGGAAGTATACTAAGCCTATGGGTTATAAAGCTACTCTAACCCTTAATAAGGGTTAAGAAGCTGCCGAGTTTACGACGAGACGAAGTATATTCCCCCCTACTTCTTCAGGCATTTCTACAACGCCACGCTTTTCAGAGATGGCGTCTTTAAACGATATGTTGTATAGCGCTAAGATAGAGGATTAGAAGAACCCAGGCATGGAATACTAGAAAAAAGCTCGCTAATTAGCACTAGATATGGGGTTTGGGCTTCCGTAATATATTATTAAACGAGACGACGATAATCCGGGCTTCTTTTCTGGATTTGCCTGCCTTTAGCCTGGAAACCGCGCGCCCTCTAGACTAGCCTTTATTCGCAACGCAAGCACCAAGGATAAAGCGTCAAGCAAGGTTGCGGAGGAATTGCATTGCTAGCTAGAGAGGGAGTGGCAGAGAAGGATCGATCTACGTGCGGCTTTTCTCAAGGGTATAGTAGCTATTGATTAAAGGGAGCGGTCGATCAATTTCTAGCTTGATTAGTTGAACTGTTGAACTACGTAAAAGGGGGCTTTGAAGGATATATTGGGTCTGCTTGGGTATTGATAGACGAATTATGGATGATGGATTATAGCTGGATTTATGTTAGGGTGCGCTTGGATCAGACGTTACTCTTCAAAAGACATTGTTTTCTTTATCTCGTCTTTTTTTTTTTTTCTTCACATCACTTGTATTTGCCCATAGAATCTATCATTCATGACTTGCTTTCCCACCCCTTTTTCCTCCACGACCCCGAATATTACCACCACCACTACTGCTACCACCTCTGGGGCCCTTACCTTGAGGAACTCTAAACTTCAGCCCGGCAGGCAAATCTGTCCTATACTCCCCGTTCTCCCACAAGACGCCGACGTCATCTTTCCTACCTTGAACCTTTTTGAAGAACCTTGAGCTCAGCAGCCCTTGCTCGCCACCCTCGGTGAGAACAACGTCGTTGTCGCTTATCCACCAAGTCAGCCCCCCCTCCCTGATGCTCCCCTCGACGTCAATCTCGATGAGCAGCTCGGCGTCCTTGCGCGTCCCCGACGTGACGCCCTCCTCGGGCGTCCCGGTCGAGCAGTGCACGTGGGTGCGCCCCATGGGCCTCAGCCCGCCGCACTCGACGATGGAGGACCAAAAGGCGAAGTAGGTGCCGTGCAGGACCCTGGGCGGGATGTTGCCCGCCTCGGGCGTCAGGGGCTTGAGGACCGAGGACGACTCCAGCTTGATGGAGTGCCCTTGGTTGGCGCGGATGAGGTAGTCCGAGGCGGACGTGCCGCTGTTTTCGGGGACGGAGGAGCCGTTGGCTGGCTTCAGGGCGAAGCGCTGCTTGTCGTTTGACTGCACTATGGACTTTACATCTTGTAGCGATACGCCTAGAGATTTGATGGGCCCCCAGGAGAGCTACTTGGCAAAAGTCAAGTCAGCGCCAAACTCTTTTTCTTTTTCAAAGGGGCATTGAATGAATGTCAAATGTTCTCTTCTGAGCCAAACTCACCACCCTGTCCAAGGGGGCGTATCCCTCCTCGTCAAGTTTGATGCCTGCCTTTTGCGCTTGGTGGCGTAGAAGCTTGGATAGAGCCCTCGAGATTTGCACTTCTCGTCCCTGACCACCACCGCCGCCTCCGCCTCCGCCTCGTCCTTTTCCCCTTCCCCCTCTCTGCCTAGATGGCCCGTCGCCTCTGGGGCCGAGGGCTTTATCTTCTAAAGCTAGGTGGGCAAGGTCATCGCCGCCATTGTCGTCAGGCATTTTATAGTAGTGGTAGTAGTGGTAGTAGTGGTAGTACGTTGGACGATGCGAGGAGTGAAACCCGGTTGTAGAAGATGTTGGGGCTCGCTGCGAGAGTGGTGGACGCCGGATAAGCGGGTAATTTGGTGAGCTGGTCAATTTTTGTATTGCTTCGAAGCGTCGTTTTAGCATGCGATGAGATGCTCCTTATAATCAGATGAGTTGATGATGTGATGAGTCGAGATGAGTTGAAAGTCATGTATTATGTGTGGAAGGCAAGTGAGGCAAGTGAGTGTGAGTCAGCCCGCCAATCGAGTAACATTTTTTTAAAACCGGTTCTCCATAGAATGCGCCTGCACTTTGCTCCAACTCTTACGACCAGCAACCACACCACACACATCGAATTGCCTACAATATATGAAAATTGGCAGAATAAGTTTGTCAGAGTTCCAACTTTCCCTTGAGACCTTCCTGAAACAACAGATCCGACCCAGCTACCGTGACCATGACCTTCAATTTGATAGCTCTCAGAGGGACGAGGTTAGATCAAGCCCTCAAGTTATTAATCCCGGAATCAAGTTTGATTGATCATCGGTCTCCAGAAGGTACAAAAACTCTGTCACACATGGTTTGCTTCTCGGGCCATTACAGAGTTTGCAGATTTCCTGATGCAAACTGTTCAACTGCCGAACATCATCTTCATTCAGTCTATTGTCTATACAATCAATCTGCTTAGTCCGCGAAACACACACAAGGCAGGTGTGGTTGGAGAGCTTGTTGATGCTGCGGGAACGCAGATGACGAGCTATCTTCATTCATTCACAATCTGCTTAGGACAGGACGGTGTCCCCCAAGAGCTATATTATGGCGTCCCACAACTTCAGGGCCTCGTCCCGAAACCCCTTGAGGCACATTCGGGTCTTTGCAAAGGCAGAGAGAGAAAGAAGTACACAAATCACCAGTTGACGGTGGACATGACATGATGGACAACGCCATGGCAGGCAGCTTCCAGTCCCCCATGTGTAATGCACTCTGTATTCATATGAGCGTCGTTAATCAGTTCAGCTAGATCAGCGCATACGGGGGAATCATATATCTCTATTAGAGGCTTGTTTGTGCCACAGGCAGGCTCCCGGTGAACGCTTGCCAGGCCCCCTCCGGCTGCTCAACGTTCTAGGACGCCCTTCACACACGCCATTGTGACTTTTTCCGCATCATATGCTCACTATCAATAGTGCGAGTACTAACCAGAAATCCTCGCCCACAATTGTGTCTTGTAGTTATGCTGCTGAAAGGGTCGCCATTCCTTCCACTAATAACGGGGGGTATTTCTACTAGAACAAAGAACGAGAGATGAATTTTGAGCAAGTATGATGTTGATGTATAATGACGGCGAAGCGGATAGCATAGAAAACGCACACCCTCAGACGGGCCAAGGACTGCAAGTCTCACCCTTGATGAATAGAACTGTTGGGTATTAGAACCGGGCATTTCCTGCAAGTGCGCGCGCCTTGCAGCAGCGAGTCTCGGCTGGTACAGATCTCACGGGATTATTGCGGGCACACAATGTACATACAAATTCTGAGTAGCAGTCGTACTAGTAGTACCTAGTAGTATTGGCTCACTTAAGCATAAGTATGGTGCACAAGGTCTGCTGCAGCTTATTATCCACGTAATCCTCAGCATCACGGCATGAGGACAAAAGCTACAACAACGGTGCTTCTCGCATCAGGGAGAGTGTGGAGTAAAATCATGACTTTTTAAACGATTTCATGTAAAATCCCAATATTTATCTCTCATATGTATATATTCTCGACATTCGAATACGGACTTGTCATGGTTGACTCCAGATAACTCGAAAGCCACAATGTGGTCAGACCCGTCGCAATACATCTACAAGTTAGACTCCGCACGTATCACCAAACCCTACTACTACTATTTTCGGGTCAAGTAGTAGTAAAGCAAGCAACACGTAAAAAAAAAATCAAGTCACGCCTACACTTTGTTTTTCTTTTTCCTCCCGTGTCTTAGATCAGTTCATTACGCAGCCATGATTCTTTATAATTCAGTAGCAGCTACCTAAGTACCTCGGGTGGGTACCGGTATTTACGAGCTCGCTCAGCCAAATAGAAACAGGCGAGGAAGGAAGGGGTGACGAGCCAAAAAAAAAAAAACGTGCTCAAACGCACTCAGCGCTTCGGTGAGCATGTGAGAGTCAAAGCAGCTCAATTGCAAGCAACTCTTTCTTTTTTTTTTCGGGCCTCCAAGGAATCTCCTCCTCGCCATTTGATTCATTTCTTTTAACCACTAACACCATCTCAAAGTCCTAATCGTTCTCACAAGTGAACTTCTTCTGTCAGACCTTTCTCAATTCGTCAGTGACACCAACACACCTCACCGCTGCACGCCCAACTTATCAACATCATCACCTTCCCCTCCTCCTCAGCCGCTTTGTGATTTTTTCGGATAGTATCATCCTGCCCATCTTTTTTCCCCATCTTTCTCTTCGCAAGGAATTAAAAAAAAAAAAAAAAGAAAGATCAAAGAAGAAAGACGAGCCAACCGCCCAAGATGGACCACGGTGACCACACAATGCCCATGGACATGGACCCAACCTCGACCTCCCCAGCCGACGCCTCCCAGACTTCTGGAGGCGGCATGGACATGGGCGGCATGGACCACGGCGACGGCGGCGGCATGATGGGCGGCTGCAAGATCTCCATGCTCATCAACTACAACACCATCGACGCCTGCTTCATCTCCGAGAACTGGCACATCACCTCGACGGGCATGTTCGCCGGCTCCTGCATCGGTGTCGTCTGCCTCGCCGTCTTCCTCGAGTTCCTCCGCCGGAGCGTCAAGGAGTGGGACCGCTACCTCGTCAGGAAGCACATCGCCCAGTACAAGGCCGCCGGTGCTGTTGCCGGCGTCAGCGACTCAGGAAGCAGCAACAAGGGCGCAGCAGCTGCTGCAGGCGGCGGCAGCGCTGCTGCGACATGCCCTGGTGCCGCGACGGCCATGACAATTCCCCCCTTCAGACCTAAGATCTGGCAGCAAGCCATCCGCTCATTCCTACACATTGCTCAATTTACCGTGGCGTACTTTATCATGCTCCTCGGTAAGTCTCCAGAAACCGAAACAGCGCCGTCCTGAATGCTCAGGCGGACGTCATCCGTCTCCTCGTGTGCTGACCTGTGTCCCAAAGCCATGTACTACAACGTCTACATCCTCGTCAGCATCTTCCTCGGCATCCTCCTCGGCAACTTACTCCTTGGCTACGAGACTCTTCACCCTGGGTAAGTCTTCTCGAGATATCTTACGTCTGCGAGCGCATTTGCTAATATCAACGTTCGCACCAGTGGCGGCGACCAAAACACCTTCGCGAATGAGCCCACTGTTTGCTGCGGATGAATCGTTCCATCAACATTGTCATGGTCCGCTAACAGTCAACATGCCCGAGATTTGACCATGTTCGGTGCCAAAGATCTAATCCGCTGGAAACAGGGCGGCCTGTTGGTAGAGGGGAGGGGAAGAGTGAATTTAAAGGCATGGCGTTAGGAATCAATACCTGAATGTAACCCTAGGTACGGAGTAGCTGAGACGCATACTACTACGCTAGTACTACTAGTCAGCAGTGACAAACTGTCATCGAATTAGCAAGACTCTTTTATCTCAGCAAATCCACATCTAATTCAAATGCATTCCCATTTGTCCATGCAGCGATTCACAGACTTGGCAGAGCCATTTTTGTAAGGGTTAAAAATTAATATTCCACAATGTTAATGCTGATGCGTTGACATTATCAACTCCTCAGCTCCAAGCACTCGTACAATCAGCGGTGTGCGCCGCCAATGTCCCTTTTCCCTCCTGTAAATCAAGGCAACGCCTGAACCTTCAGTTTGAAGAAGGATTTTCCCCTTGGTATCGACACATTTCCGTAGAACCGGACTCTTCCTTCCCCCATGCGCCATCTGACCTTGGTAATGCAAACGCGACAAGAAAAGTGAAAGGCAGAAAAATTAAAAAGCAGAAAGCCATCCTCCCAAAAGAAAGGGGAAAAAAATAAGAAACGCCGGCAAAAAGTAGACAAACGAGTCAAACGCAATATTGTACATTCGAAAAAAAAAAAACCATCAAACGCCCGGCCATGGTTTGAATCATCGGTAATTACCGGCAGTCGCTGTCGTAGATGCTATCGTGACGTTGCCATCACGGTCATGTCGTCTCGCGCTGAGACTACCAGACCGGTTCAGGGACAGGTTGCCGCCAAGTGACATAGGTCGTCGAGTGCGATCCTCTGGGTAGCGCTCAACCGGAGACGTTACGCCGTGGCGGTCTCGATCATTGGTCGCTGATGATCGGTCGAAATATTTTCTCGTGCTGGTGGGCAGAGCACTGGGTGCGGCTGAGAGGCTAGCGCCACCCACATTCGATGAACCAAATCTGCGACGAGGCAGGGCAGAGGCTTGCGGCAGCCTCGATTCGGTAGCATGAGTCTGAGCCTCTCTCTGTTCGCTCTGCTCCCTTTGTTCCCGCTGCTCTCGTGTTTGGCCATATATTCTGCCCTGTGTGCGGGAGGTGTAATCCCGCGCCGGTCCTCTTGAAGTTGCTATCTCGGTATACTCGCGGCCATGCCCTCGTGATGAGGCAACTTCAGTGTAAGCGCGCAGTGGTGCGCCGAAGCGAGCATTTTCATCTTCTCCTTCGCCCAAGGTGCCACGGCGGCTTCGCAGAATAGAAGTCTTGCGTCCTGAAACATCCTCAGGCTCCTCTGTGCGGGCACGAGTTCTAAATGATGACCTGGTGCCCTGATCTCTCGAATCCTCCGGCTCTTCTGTCCCGGTACGGCGAGTTCGGGTAATCAACAAAGACGACCGTCGATTGGGTTGTGGATCTTGCTGAGGGCTTGTTGGGTTGAAGTTATTTGGTCCTCGTGGGCTCGTAAAACCATTCAGCAACGTATGCCGACGCTCTTCGAACTTGGAGATAGGTCGGTTGGGGCTAGTGACGACTCTGGGAGGAGGCTGATTTTGAGCATCAATCTGCACGCTAGGGCGCCGCCCTGAAGTCAATCCATTGTATGTTTTGGCAATTGTAGGTGTCTTAGGCGCGTCAGTGTAGTAGGTCTGCTGAGACCGGACCGGTTCTGCTTGCGCAGATCGGCTCTGCGACGTTTCTTCACCAAGTGCAACGCAAAGCTCGGTTAGGCTACGACATACACCGTCAGCCTTGCGTCGCAATTGACGATCTGTAACATTGGTTGCGGAACCAATGGCACTGGCTCCACTGGAGATAGGACCTGGCTGGCCAGGCACACCCAGCAAAGAGGACAGGACCATGGCGTCACTCGCAGCAGACTCGAGAGCTCGGTAGACTTCGGGATGCAGGAAAGCCCTCGTCTTGGCCAGTGCAGATACTAGGATCGGGTAAGCCTCCTTTTGCGTGGCCTCACGCTGCGAAGATGTGGTACTACCAGTCTCCGTAATTTGGCCGCCGTTGCGCTTGGGCGAGGAAGACATTGTCGTCATTGTCGTCGTCGCTGTAGGTGGTCGTTCATCTGAAGCCTTCGACACAGCTGCGCCGGATGTAGCGGGCAGCTTGCCAGTCAATTCGAGACGGTGCAAGCGCGACTTCAGCTCGTCCAACTCATCCCAAACAGTTGAAGGTGCGTTCGTTGACGATGTTGAGTCTGTACCCTCCACACCCTGGGGGGCATCATGGTTGCTTTGTTTCCCAAAGTCAAAAGATTTGACCAGAGGTGATGAGTTGTACGACTTAGCTTGAGGAGTGAACTTGAACACAGAGCGGGTAATAGGAGGAGTTGTCTGGTCGTTGACGGATGAGTGGCGTCGGGAATGGGAGAAGTTAGGCGAGTCCGGATCGGAAAAATTGAATTGGTGTTGACGAGAAGCGATGGGAGACGGTCGCAAACTTCCTGAGTTGCTAGCCCTGGAGGAGCGAGATGTGTCATCGGCTGGATGGACTGAAGACGCTTTATCTTGCAGTTGAACCCGATTGGAGGTTGAATGAACAATTTCACTTGCTCGGTCATCATCATATCCACGTCCAGAGTAGTCCTGCTGTTCAGCTGGCCGGCGGCTGGGCAAAGTAGGCGAAGTAGGGACCGCAGCAACAGTAGTCGACATAGGCCGGCGGTGCGCTGAGCGCATAAAGCGAGGCTGATGCCCAGTTAGCTCATGACTCAACCCGATAAAGCAGGACATTTTCTTTTTTGGAAATGTTTGAGTGGGTGGTTATTCGATGTAGGGCAAGCGGATTGGGAAGTTCAAGCCAGACATATAGGGAAAAAACACATGGCAAGCAAGATTGAGTGAGACGGATCCGAGGGGGGTTGTGGATTATCCAAGAGTATACATACCACCGAGTTTTGAGTTTCAGCTGAGTTTCCGTCATTAGTGCGTCTCGAAACTTCTTCGCGGGCGATTCTCAAGAACAGGTCACCACCGTCGTCCCCGTCGGGATTCTCACGCTTAGCAGATATCGGGGAGGGTATTTGCGAGGCATCTTGGCTCGGTCTCCCTTCGAGAGCACGTAGTGTACGGTCAAAGTCGTTACCATTGGTATCTGAAGTGTTTACGCCCAGATCGTAGGGCCGCGGTGTAAAGTTCATGTCGAGATTTAGGCTCTTGCGAGAAGCGCCAGATGAACGACGAAAGCCTGAAGATCTAAATCCACGGATGGGAGCAACTCTAACAGGTGTAGAGGTTGTAGGGGGCGCGTTGGCGGGTGGTTTGTAGGATACGGGAGGTCTGCAGACACGCTTCCCATCAGGTGGTGGGCTGTATTGCGAATGCCTCTTGGACTGAAGCAACTCTGGCTGGCCCGACTCTTGGTCAATTGAAGCTGGTTGCTCCGAGTCTACCGCGGTATCAGCAATCGCCTCAGCAGCTTCAGCAGCCTGAGCGCGCTGGGCCCTAAGCGCGGACGGGGGGTCGTCTGATGCCGCGAAGTCAAAGGAGACGCGGGCTGAAGAACCGCGTCGAGAATATGATCCCGTTGTTGAAATGGCTGGAAGATCAGCAGGCTCGCCAACTGGATAGGAAGTCGAGCGCTTGAGCTGTTCAAGCGGGCTTGCGGCGTGCGGCGAGGTAGGAATGTCGTAGGTGGATGAGCGAAAAGGCGCTGGTCGCGACGGCGTGTCTTGGATAGCGGTCGCAGTTGATGATGCGAGCGCAGATCGAGGCAAGGAAGCAGACCTCAAAGCAGGTTCGTTGCTTCGGTCGCGGGGTATAGAGGGTCCTGAGGCTGTGGATAGTGCGACACTGTCGTCGGATGCGCGGTTGGTAGATGGCGCTACGCGGTGTGCAAGGGACGTGTGAGACAGGGAGGATGGAACAATGCTCGAGTCGGCAAAGCGGATAGCGGGAGGTTTGGACGAGTTGCTGTTTTTATGACGATATTGAAAGCCGACGGAAGGGACGTCTATCTGCGACTGGCGCGCGATGTGCTGGTTGGTGGCGTTGTTGTTGCGTTGGTGTTGGTGATGGTCAAGGCCTGAGCCAAAGTTGGTTTCGCTAGAGTTGAGGGGCGGCGCCGGCTGGGCTTCAAGGACCTGGACGCTGGCGTTGGCGGCCAGCGATTCGCTAGCGCAATTAGTGGTGGTGCTAGTGGTGGTTACGCCAGCGCTGCCCCCGGCAAATCTACCCCCAGTCAGGGTTCCAGCGTTTGGACCTGTCAGAATGGCCGTGGCTATCGTTGCGTTGCTGTCGTTGTTTGCGGCACTCATGCCAATGTTATCAGCAGTATTAGCACCGACACCACCAAATCCTGTCCCTACTCCGTTCGAGTTTTCAGCAGTCCCTATCGAGGATGTGTCGTTGTAGTTGGGCTGGCTGAGCTCGAGGCCCGCATTTGTGAAACCTTCCCTGCGACCCTCCGAGTTGCTTGTCATCATGATGCTGGTGCTAGTGGTCTCGATGTCAGGCGAAGCAGCATCCCAGCTCGATGTGCCACCAACCTCCTCCTTTCCCTCAGCGACACCCTGTGTGTCACGGGGCACGATATCTCCGCAGCAGCAGCAAGTCCAGCACTGGGCAAGCGTCTGCGCTGCGACTCCAAGGCTGGCACTCTATCCCTGGAAACCTGTGCGGTTTGGAAAACTGAACAAGGAGGTGGTATGTTGTGGCTGCATTCAGCAGGGTTTTTTTTTTTCTTTTTTTTTTTTTCTTTGTTTTTTTTTGGACGGTTTTTTTTGCGGCGTTTCGGTGCGCAAATTGTATGTCAATAATATCGCTGAGGTGTCCCCTCAATCTGGATTTTGATGATGGTTGCGACAAGAGAGGGGAAGAAGTGACCCAAGAAAAGAAGAAAAAAGAAAGAAAGCCTTCAATAAGAAATAAGTGTGTTCTTCAACTCAACTCGAGTCGAGCAAATCTGAAAACAGTCCAAACAATTTGTACAGCTATAAGGAAAGTATGAATTTGCAGATGGAATGTGAGGAGGACGTAAAGGGAAATGACCCAACGGCCAAGTTAGTACTCCGTATGGGGTTTGACGGTGGAGGGTCGGCGTGGAAAATAGTAGCACCTAAAGGTATGTATTGGTAGGCACTCCGTACAGAGTACAGCGGGTGTACGCGGATGGAGGTAGCATTCGGCAGCGGGAACAGTCAAGTCTGCAGCACTTCCTCCAGCTATCCGGCCGTTGTTCCAGGAGCGCGGATAGACAAAGCACACAAATAGGTAAAAGAGCGACTTCTCACTTCTCAGTCTCAAAGTTCAAACACGCGAAAGGAAGGAGGAAAAACAGGAGCAGGAGCAAAGGGGAAAGGAAAGTCGCAAGCAGTGGAAAAGGGATTCTATCCATACTGCGACCATTATCAATCCAATCATCTCCCTGCGGGCATGCCCCCCGTTCAAATGTCCAAGGTCCCTGAAAGACTTACAGGCTATCCAACGAGAGCCAAGCAGCCAAGCGTCCAATGCAAAGCACCGCAGGGAGGACATGGTCCGTTCACCACAAGACCCTCGTGGGTTGACAGATGCGGTGCGGCACCACCTTGAATGTGGCCGATGATTTATCGATTCCCCTGCAATGAGCTGCATCAACCCTCACCTTTCGCGCACATGTCTTCATAATGACATGGGAACAGGTGCCAGTAGCATCGGCGGCACATCTATGGTGGATGTCGTCCTCATGCGTCGCTACTGCACTGGACATCATGAGCAGGTACGGAGTAAACAATGGTCCTCAGAGAGCAGAGCGGGAACAAAGAACCCCGCTGCGAACTAACGACGATGCTTGTTGGTGGGGATTGGATGCACCTCTGGCGACATTGACCGTTGTGATACGCCAGAATCTATCGAATATATGCTTTGGCATCTACGAGTTCTCCATCGACTACGACCATGAGCCTCTATTGTGTCGCCAACACAGCACCGCTACTCTTGTTGTGCATGATGGGCAGGCGCATAGACATGCCGGACTCCAACCACCTCATTTTTTTTTTTTTTTCCCTCTTCGACCACTCACTCCTCTTGACATCTATGACCTCATACGGAAGAGCCAATCCTTTCGCGATGCGATTCCGTCTGTCTTGTCGTCAGTGGATAAAAGCCCCCAGAAAGTCGACGGGTGACCAACGCGACTTAGGCTCCCTTCATCGCGACCCTTGCGCTGGGGAAGTACATACTTGTACATATGTAC